>JTDE01002781.1:13518-44411 GCA_014338405.1 Paragonimus skrjabini miyazakii | reverse complement strand
TAATGTTTCTTGGTTGCCTGTAAAGTCTCACCGGAAGATTGTTAACAAACTGGGCTTGTTCTTATTTTATGAACTTTTGTTCATTATCCTCTGAAATCTGTCTAGTTTTGTACCTTCCGATCGTGAATAGTTTCCGCTAACCCATTCAGATCTTTTTCTAAACTGATCTTCATTTACCGATGATTCTTCTCCGGTCCGGTTTACTCGTACACTCAAGAAATGGATCCATTGTATCTGTTTTGGAAACAGCATTCTGTCTGTGAGTTGTTACTCGTTTTACACGTATCTAGTGAGAATAAACACTACAAATTGGATTACCAACTTATACTGGCTGCGGCCACAAGGGCTTGAAATGATGTTTACAATGTTTCATGGTGCTCACCCCTCAAACCGATAGTCCACTTTCGGTCTTATCCTTGTTTGGACTCATCAAGCAGAGACAATCTGAATGAGGTATCTAACTGGTAACCCTTCCCGTTTTGTGTCCATCTGCACTAACCGGGCGTAAGGCAGATCACAACTCAATGACATATAATTGCCTCCGTCATGAATGATGCTCGTAGAACTGGTGTCCGAACTTATAGGCTCTTTGATTCCTAATGCGAGGGGGTTGCCAGTTCATTTCCCTCTTCAGATCATTTCTACGTGATGAATCCAGATGGAGACAAAACCGGTCGTAGAGTGTCGCCTTGAAGGTGAACATAAAAAACTCTTATGAGTGATCCCTCTTGTGGCTTTCCGCAATGACAAACTATTTTCCTCTAGAAATTCCTTACTCAGAATAAGAATAAGTTGACGAACGTGTTCCGCAGAAATTCCTTATTAACACACCATAATACACGTGGTGATCTTCTTCAGTTCTTATCGGTCTGAATGTTTTCAGCAAAATCGGTACGAACTGTGTGGTAATGATTTTCCTTCTAGAGACGTTCTATTAGCAGTGGGTATTTGACTGGGCAGCGTTGTAGTGGATCTGAACACTGTATACAGCTCAGGTATGAAAACGAAGCAAAACTGTGATAAAAATAAAAGGAACTGACACACAGTAGTTCGTGAAACCGCGTTAGTTTAGAGTACCACCACAGTGAATGGAGGTATTTCTAATGGGTTCGATTTGTTGACTCACGGAATGTCGTGGAATGGAGTGAGAGTTTAGAAGCTAAACTCGAACTTACGGTTTTCTGACTAGTGAAAATATAAGTACCATGGAATGTTTATATCACGTTACTTAGTCATCCTTAGATCATTACCAAATAAAAGTCAAGGTAGAAGTTCGATAAGCACATGGAAGGGTGTGAATGCATTAGAAAATTCTTCATATTGATACACTATAACATATGGTTTAATCATGCCCACCAGTTTGTGGGTTAAACCGAATCGATAACGATCGATTAAGAATAACGCAACTATTAAATAAGGAGTATATTGTCGACAGGAGAGCGAACGAATAACAAGACGAAACAATAACACAGCGGAGTGACACGTGAGCGTGCGTCCTACGTTTGAGTCCGCGGGGTACTTTTCGGTATCCCAACTTGTTCAGACAAACGCTTAAACACAGAAAAGTCCGAACCAAAGAGTACAAATGGCAATCTTAAACCTAGTATAGTCAGCAATAAGCAAATAAGGTCGTTTCAACTTTGAATTTATTGATAGTGCGAACCAACCGTAATGAGTCTGAATACTGTTTGCGGCTCAGGTATGAACACGAAGCAAAACTGTACTGAAGATAAAAGGAACGGACTCAGTAGTTTATGTAATTGCGTTGGTTTAAAGTACCACTACAGTGAATGGAGATATTTCCAGTGGATTCGATCCGTGGTTCTGCTACAAAGGGATTCTGAATCCATAACTGGGACAGACAAATCCACAAATTCGTTGAAATGGATAGTTGAGTCCGTTAGCATTTAACTCTCCAGAAATAACGACACAAAAGACGGAACGGAGAGAAAATGCACGGCTCGCGACCGTCGAGAAGAGGTGTATTTTTGATTCACATGGTTTAAACACCAGGTGTACATGTAAACTTAGGAAAGTTAAGAGATGTGAAAACCAATGATAATTAGGAAATACAAAATGTTGTACGAACACTACGGCCCCAATTCTCTGAGCACATACAAATACAGCTGATCGGTTTCATACATACCCCTTTTTATCATATGTCACATTCGTTTGTGGTTCTGATTTTGCACATAATCTTCCGGGCTCAACTGTCTGCGCGAGTTCACTTTATGTTTCCGACATTTAACTCGCCCCTGAATCGGTTACTACAGCAAAAATAAACGTGCATTGTCTTCCATGGCGGAGGGTAAAGTGTTTTTTCGGTGGAAATGTGCTCGGGGGAGGAGACATTTCAACCCACAAGATTCATTTAGTATAAGTAGAATCATACGATAACGAGCAAACTGAGTTACCTTCGGACTTCTCAGATCACAATGAGATCACAATGACGGCGAATCGTGATTAGGTTCTTTCGATTGGCAGGATAGGAGTATCACTACTGTTTTATTTGGACGCAGAGTCGAGTTATGGATGACATATGACAAAAATGATGGTGCTTTTAAAAAGTGCCGTTCAATTAGTTCCTATTTTGAAAAGCTCAGAAAATTGTCGAACGTAGTTCTTTTGGTTCTGTTTTCCACCGAAGGTTTTTTGGTTCCTATTGAAACTGTGTCAAGTAGGTCAATAATTCCAGGTATTCAGTTTCCGAAGTGGCATCTCCAGCAGCCCGTTCGCGAAACGTTGTCTGTATTGCATCGTTTGTATGTCCTAGTGGCCATTTGACGGGTGTTCGTTTGACGTCACTCAGGAAGCAAACTATTGCCGAATGAACCTCAAACCAGTTTCGTTAGTTGGCTGTACTTAAGGTTTACACCCGCTTAAACAAAGTGTGGGAATTGTTTAAAAACGTAGGCAACGTAATCAAATTAGGGTTGTTCAACCACGATTGTTGTACGGCTGCTTCATGGGGAGCAGCCCATTTCAATCGTTCCCTGTGTAGTTCTAAAAGGTTTTGTTGAGCGTATTCGATGAAATCAATGCCAAATTTCGCCAGAACGTCTTTTACACGAGAGCCTTTTTCTTTGGAGTTTTCCTATCGTGGAGCAGCATTTCGGCTAGTTTATACTGGAGGAATAACAATCGAAAACACTCAATATTTTAGCGGAAAATCACTATTGTTGTGCACATCGTGATGTGATTATGTATTACTGTCAACCATCGGCAGATGTGTTGATACGGCATAGAGATCTGAAACAATACAGATCTGGTTTTAGGTGGGGAGACCTTCAGGGCCAGATCTCCGTAGATCATGAACGTTGGTATGTAACAATGAGACTGAAAATCCAGACCAAATTGTAGTGAAATATACACTGGAATAAATGGTAGCGAAATGACTTGTGATGGTTTGTCAGGGTGACACTAATGGGGACAACCATTTTTTTTAAAGCAAATCAGTTCTTGTCACAGGTACTACGCATTTCGGGTTGTACTGCGATCTTAGGTTGTGGACCGTGTTTATTTCGTCTTTGTTTCCAGTTTCTTACAAACGTTTCGTGATGGCACTACAAACCGATTTGTTTGTAGATGCAATCATCCATTTGGGGCTATACTCACTGATGCATGGTTGCTTTGACATACCACGTATGCATCTGCTGACTGACTTTCCTGGGTGTCATACGGACTAGAAAAGAGACTGGCTCGCATTCTGGAAGTGTGCACCTCAAATCACCTGGTTTGATCAGTACCTCCGTTTCAGGAACGCACTATGTTTAATACATTGTGCCGGTTATTCTCATCTGACAGGATAGAACGAGATTACCAATTTACTTGCGACGCCGTTAGATAATGGTTGCTGTAGATACTCTGTTGATAAATACGTCAGGCTGATTAACCAGAAACCAGCCATCCTAGTGATATCACGTAAAACTGTTTCTTCTGGCCTACCATCCGAGGAGACTGTATTCCAAATTTTGTTAGACAAACTCAATTCTGTTAAATTTTCAGACGACGTCGTAGCAGTCATTCCTACGAGAAGACAGCCCTGATGTCAACGTCACTATGGACGCACATCATGACCTTGACTAACTCCAGCCTGATTTGTGACCATCCCTACATACAAAGACGGTTGTCTGTTGTATTTCTAGACAAGAACCAATGAGTGCGTCCTCGAGTGAACGATTATCTCTTCAAACAGAATTTCTGACAGTGCATGAAGTGGACATTCCGCTCGTTGGCTAATAATCGTCAATAATCAGACACATGGTTTATTATCTAACTCGGTCATTCACACTCCTAGTCAGAGCTGAAGTAATGTTCCTGCTCCATCCTACTCACCTGTAACATAACCATTTTCCTCTATTTGGGTCCGTTAAGTGTAGTGTCTACATTCAATAGCTACTCACTTTCGTACTGCCATTGCTGCTGTGATTGTCATTCATCTGAACAAATTCCGCAATACGTTCTTGTTTATCTATGTCCAGAAATTCGGAAGTACCATTCTAGTCACTGACTAAGTTTTTATTCTTTGTCAGTAAGCATACCATGTTGGATGTAACGATGCTGAGTCTCGTGAACAGATATGGGTCACTCATGGGATCAAGTGGAAAGTGGTGCCCAAGTGGATATTGAGATTTTGTCGATGGTCACCACGAAGCAAACAGCAAAAGCAATTTACTGTACTCACTTCGGTTGAATAGATAATCATGCAGTGTACATACGTAGAACTGTAGTGAGTTTGAGCTCAGACACCATACCTTACACATCTGATACGTGCCATCTTTACACTACAATTTTTCTTGTTCACTTGTTCATTCGTCTACTGTCCTATATGCCTGTTCATTTGCGGTTACATTGGTGTCTTGTACATTAGAAGAGCGAACGGATAGTTTAAAAAATGCTCGAGTAGATATTGTTAGCGATGTCCTAAAGGATAACAACACTGTATTGGCCGAACCAGGATCTGACTCTCCGATATAAAGCGCTTTTCCTTGCCAAACCGTTCTATTACGGCTTGACTGCTAGACCTAGGTCCCGGCTATGAGGCTTCACCCAATCTACGTGCGCGGAGTCAAGAAGAACACGACTGTGGGAAAACGCTCTGCATTGCCGACTACCAGTTCGACAAATAAATGAAATGCCTGTAACTATATAGCATGAAATAGTGGCCAAATATGGCCATTTATTTGTTGAATCACTGTCGGCTTGTTTAAGCCACTTCGCGACCAAGTGGCCAAGTAGGGCCAATTCCATAGGCGTTGCGCTGTGACTGGTTCCTCGGGCTAGCGTGAAATCCACACTAACTTTCACGTCTCCTGCTTGCGCGACACCCACGCTCACTTTCACACCCCCTCCCGGTTGGTCCGACGTGCCCCTCAGTGCTTTGTTGATGTCTGATTTCGTCAGCTGTCATCGAAGGCCTGACTGGTTTGCAATGATGACTGATTTCATCAGCCGTCACCACTGTCCTGACTAGATTGTTTTGATGAATTTGCCTCCTAACACTCTCTCAACTACGAAACACTTCACGACGATAACATATGCGGTACTACGTCGTTCGGCGTCTTGTCACTTTATAAAAATTCCAATCTATCACCATTTACAGAATCCAGCTGGCGCTATGGGCACAAAAGTGGTCGAAGCAACCCATAGGGTTGCCGTCGTGTTGATTACCTAATACGTAGTGTGATTGTATGCGTGTCCATACCCTGTCCACCTCTGTTTGTCTGTCATATAACGTGCACGTTTTACGCTCACGACTGATGGGAGTAAACGAAATGTTAGCATATCGCATCATATGTCTTTTTTCTATACATTTGAAGGATCCATATAAACCAACCGATATTGCTTAGTCTTTTGTGTGGTAGACTTCCAGACACATCCCTTCTCATACTTTTTTACGACATTTATGTGCATTGCTTTCAAATGACTTTCTTGTTAACGTTCGCTAGTTGTATTGTAGCATGCAAGCCGGCTGTTTCTCCTCGGGTTGTCCGTTACACTTACGGACCAACTCTGGGGTAATGTGGAGACACCGGGGTACAGCGTTCTTCCGAAGTAGGGGCTCCAACGAGTCCTGTAAAAGGAAACAACAAGAAACAAGCATGAGCCAAAGGCCCAGTAAACCATGCACACGACTTACACAAACGATAAGTAGGACGGCGCCGACAACACAGCAGCACGCTCCGTCACCAATTCAAATTCAACTCGTGCGCGCCTGCTGGTTTTGGTCGCACAATACAGTATGTAATCAGTGGTTTCACGTATGCTGTCGACCGCACTGTACAAAATGTACGCACTCCTTACTAATTTATTCATCTGTCGTGTTAATGAACGGAAATTGCATTTTTCAAACTTCCGGATTTGGTTCGATTATGTTGTCCAGCCTATCGTTCAATTTTAGCGATTTATCGCTATGGATCTGTCATCATTTAGTCACCAGGGTTTCGTTTTGCGCCTGTTTTCTAAATGTACTTCACCTATTGTTGCTTTACTCGACCACTGCTTTTTAACGGCATTGGTTGACGACTGGAGATGGTTTTTACCTCAAGATTAAGCGCACGAGGAACGAGGTTGTTTTTGTTACGTTTACTTGAGTTATGCTGGATGTGACTGGTTTATCCGTTCCATGTTACGTTTTATCGTGTGAAGTGTTCGATATTCTTCTCCATTTCTGCACCGTTTGTCACGAGCACTCTCAATGCTTCATCGATTAGAAGACGATTGCCTGCCTAAAATCGATTCGGAGTTCAATCGAACGACTGAGTACAACTTAGATCAACCGACTTTCATGAACACAGTCTGGTTATGAGTCAACTACAAACCGTGAAATATTTGACCAGCATGGCGCATGGAAACGCGTCTGATTACAGTAATTTAGTTGGTGCTTTTCGTGCGTACGTATGCCCGTTCATTGCTACGTTTGGTCTGTTGGGCAATTTATTCATTGTGATTGTGTTTTCACGAGAACAACCGAGAACACGTTTCTCTATCTATGCCATATCACTGGCTATTTCTAATGCTATAACACTGATTACCAACACAGTACTGGACGATTTCCTCGGTCGTGGACTATACTACGCTACCAATGGCGAACATCACTATAAACTGGATGCCACTTCGGAGTTCGGATGCAAGTTTGTGGAATATTTGTCCAATGTAATGTTTTTTATCACATCGTACATTATTGTAATTTTCTCCCTTGATCGTCTACTGACGATTCACCGGCCCATCCAGTTTTATTCGATACATCATAAGAAGTGGGCTGTAGGTGCATGTCTACTAGTGTACCTAATAGGCTTTGCCAGCAATACACCATTAATCTTTATACAAACTCTGGTGATCGATACGGCAAGCCGTACAAATTTCACGTGTCGTATGCTGGAGGATCACCTTGTGGCCAAATTCAGTATTACATACGAAGTCGTTTGTACATACACGATTCCTTTCTGTTTAGTACTGATTTTGAACTCGTCGATTTGTTTCCGGTTGTGGCAGTTGCGACACGAACGTCGACGCTTGCTGCCAGCGGATCGAGTGAGTAATCAACTGGAGATGAGTCGTGTGATGGGACATCTGGCGTTGAGTACTGTTTTCCTCTTGTTATACATGCCTGTTGTTGGTCTCGTTCTAATTCGTCTCCACCTCACTCTGACACATGTCGATCGATACACTCCTTACACCCTGCATGTGATCGATCTGTCCCGGTTATTCTCATCTATCAAAGACATCACCTATGCTATCAATTTCCCACTTTATTTTGCTTTCTTGTGTAATTTTCGGCGCCGTTTTTTAAATATGTTCTCGCCATGTTGTACAACAGAGACTGTCACTCGATATGCAAGCAGCAAGTCTCATGGTTCACGTAGAACAGAAAAGACAACCGCAAACACAGGTTTGATATGACACGGTTTCGTTGGAGTTTTTCCCTTTTAGATTGCTCCTAATTGCCTAACGTTCGATGTGGCTTTTGTGGACTGCTCATTCAGAGACTAGTGCCAACCTGTGATCCATTGATTCGTTGTTAACTATACGTATTGCCTGTGTATTTATATATTGTACACTGTGTTTGATACATTCAGGTTTCTCAATACACTGCGTTACAACACATCAGTGGTTTGCTTCCTTGAACTGTAGGCTGTTTTCTGTCTAAACGTTAACACGGTTATGTTAACGTATTGATGTTAGTTTGTTAGTGTACATAGGATTTATACATGCTACCAAGGAAGGCCTATCTTCCAAATAGGTCGCACTTATCGTCCGGAGTTCCTCATCTTAGTGATTCATTCACCTGAAGGAAGTGAAAACCAACAAACATCATGTTTGGTACAAACTCTGTCGATGCAATTTACATCCATATTTCTCTCATTTACCTCCATCCTCCCGCCCCCTCGCAATTCTTCATGGCAACGCAAATGGTTGACGAAGTAGGCCAATGTTTATTTTGATCTCCTGATCAGAACGTTTTTAAGTTTGCCGAATTGGATAGCGATCTCAGTTGGTTGGTCTTATGTTGTAAACAGCTGCACACACTCAATAGAGTTCAATATCTAGCTTGCACCATTCTTCGCTGTTTTGACACAGAACGGATTTTTTCGTTTGTTCGTGATACTTTGCGGGTGTTTGATGAACCAGCATCATTTTAAACAACGGGTTGATTTAAATGCATGGTGTTCTTTCCATTGTTTTTACTTTAAACTCCACTCAGTTTCTCCCACCTGTTATATTTTAACAAATTTTTCAGACGTCATCTTTCGAAACGAGCCACTACACCTATCAGTAATGTATTTCCTTGCCAAGGTAGGGGTACGAACTTCAGCCACGCTTTCGTGAGACAACCGTGTTGACCACTGCTTCATTTGCCTCTCTTTGTTTGCTTGGCTTTTCATTTGTGTTGAGTAATCGAATTTAATCAAGATTCCTCTGTCCAGCTTATTCAGCTCATTGCTCGGTAGATATTGCCACATTGTATATCCAAGTCGACATTTTGGAGATGACGTTTAACCTAGAGATTCTCAATCTTTTTGCCTTATCGCTTGCTTCTCGTTGAACATTCCTAATGTAAGTCCAGGACCACGTGTAGAAGAACCAAAGTTTATTGTTCACACCGACCGTCTGTCCGCCCCGTTGAACGTTGATCCTAGGTAGTCACGTTTCTGATAGCAATCGCAACTATCAAACCTTTGGTAACATACACTCCGTTCCCCCAGACTCCATCCATCCACCTTAAGCCGTTTCACACTCCAGTGGTCTGCAAAACCAGCTGTTCGCTTGCGCTCACCATCGCTCAGTTTTCGATAGTGAGTTAGCGAGGAGCATCCGGATGCAAATGATTCATTCCTCTAGCACTTTCTGAGTAAGTGGTTGAGTTTTACTCTTGATGAGGTGCGTTTCTGACGAGGACCTGGGATTGAGACCTAACGTGAACGCATGTTCGCTCACCCCAGGCGCGCATCGACTGTGAGATGTGATGCAGCAGACAGTGGCAATCGAGTCCGCACGAGAACCGGATCATTCTGTTGATTGCACGTATTTGAGGGTTTAGGTATTCAGAGTAGATTTTGGGTGCGCGGCTGGACATAGAACCCCATTATGTGTGAAACGTATAAGCAAGAGAAAACGATTCATGAAAGCGCTTCGTTTTGTCTCCAGATGTGCACAAGTATAAGATCTAGTGACTGAAGCTATAGACAGCACGAATTGAATAATACGCTTGAAGTCGCAGTTTTGTGGAACTGCTGGCGAACAGTTGTAACGTCTGAAGTTCGTAGGATGTAGACTTGTGTTTGAGGAAGTGATGTCGAGCGGAACGAGAGGATCTAGTTTCTAAACTTATTACGAGACGGTGGCTTATTGAAGTGCCTAAACAGTCCGATGCTGGAACGTCAAACAGTGATCCCTGAAAGCCACCTGGATACAACTGAATGGCGCGTATTACAATATCATATGCAAGAGGAGCGCAATCGATTACGGTTTTGTTTAGTTCGACTATTCCACGAACTAGTTCCTTCGATGCTGATTAGGTTCCCGTCAAACTTTTGCCGTTCAATTCATTTTTTGTCGCCCGGTTGTGGTGTGTATGTTGTTTTATGTTGATCGCTGTAGATTGTTCGTGCGAAGTTTCTGGGATATACCATGTTACTTTGTTAAACTCAGTTGTCCGTTCTTAATAGAAAAAATCTGCTGGTCACCTTACCAACATTGACTTCTTCCAGTCATATTTTGTTGCAATAGAGCTAAGTTGAAATCAGGCTGACACTTGGAGCATGCTTCTTCTTGCCTGAGCCTGACTCATCCACCTTTAAAGGTTGCCATACCAAGGCAGTTCAGCGACATTTTGATAACAAGTTAGACCAATATAAAGTAGACAGCCCCATGTGTCCCGAGCGTGTAAATCGTTCGGCAGATTAAAGTTATTTGATTTCGTGTGACATCGTATCTAATCTGGATGTTAGTGTAAGTTACCAGAGGAACTGAACAAGTGTACGTGTAGATGATGGATGCCCTCTATGCTGACCATTGTAATGTGTCTGGTCAATTTAACACTTCTGTTATAATCTTGTCGGTTGTTTGCGCACTCATGAGACCGGTGGTTTGTTGCTTCCGGAGAATTGTTTTCATTGTACCGGCGCTTAATATTTTTTGGGAGTTATTTGAGTCAGGTTTTTCAAGTGAATCTATTGTGAACAAAGTGTATTGCTAAAACTCGCACGCCAAATTTTTCAGTCATTTTAGTTAGTAAGCAACCTAATTATGACAAAGGGATGTATTTTGATCACTTCTCACTTTTTTCAATATTTGAGCTTTTTACTCATATTGACGGACTTGGTAGCCAGGGTTGATGGTTTTGGTATTCGGTTGCTTATAAACCTTGATATTTGGATTTCAACCGTATCACTACCAGACGAGATTAAATTATCAGTGTACTTAGAGATTCAAGCGCACGCTTTGAAACTAAAAACTGTACACTTGAATCTCTACACGTTGGTTATGTCACTGTTTACTGGGTGGACGTTTGCAAGGTTGGCGAACGGTATGTGGATGATATTTGTAACAGTATGAAGCATTGCTTTTCCGTGATGTATTTGAAAAGTTAACCCAAAAATTCGGTGTTCCACAAGTTGTACCATGCCAGATTTCATTGCCTCTTTACAGGTGTTTTCCATGTACAAACAGCCGGCAGAAAACATTAAAAACATTGGACACAATGAACTGCATGGAAAGAAATATCCACTTGATCGTCGAAGAGAAGCACAGTCACTCTTTATCGTTTGTTAATATTCGCATAATCAAGAGATATGATGTACTATTGCGAAAGTCGGTATTCCATAAAGCATGCGCACTGATCGATACATGCTTTTTAACTGTTCCGTCCGAATAAGCTATGATCGTCATGCGAGATCTTTGCTTGAGCATAGTTTCGTTTGCCCTTTTAAATTATATACGCAAGATGAAGTACAGACAAAAATAAGCGAATGAGCTGAAAATGAAAGCGGCGCTAGCCAGGTTAACCAAACAGATCGCATCCACTCAACTCCAAGAAAGGTTCCGGTGAACACACTTGTCAAGTCAAACATTATTTATGAATTTACCTATATCTGTGGTTTGCTGTATATTGACTACACAATGAGAGCACTCCGTACTCAAATTCCGAAACATCTCCCCAAATGGCTTCCGAATGACAAAAATAGAACAGCAAAGAGTGTAATTACAAAGCGTTCACAAAAAATTAGCTCACCTAGTAGATCCCGGTTAAAACATTCCGAAGCGCTTCCAATACATTGTATGAAACCACCATCGTGTTCAGAAACAGATAGTAATGAACCTGTCGCTACCTTGATAATATGTTACACAGTTTGAATATTCTTTCTATTCCTAATTCTCATTCTCTTCGTTCTTCGCCATGTGGCCGATGCACAATGACTGCTTGTATATCCCGTTTTCTAGAAATTGCTCAATTAATCGGTGCATGAACATTCAACCACATGTTTTATCATCACTAGTTCTTGTGTTCGATCCATCTCTTGAACCGAATGATGTTTTTGATCACTCCAGAAGTTTTCCTGTGGGTGCTCACACATTCATTTATGTGTACTTCATTTCGCGTATAAAGTTAGAAAAGGGGAACGAAATGATGCCTAAGCATACATTATGCATGACGACTTTGGCGTTTATCAAACTGATTCACAAACAACGTTGTTTAAAATGTGGTCTTGCCTGAAAACTATTAGAGCGGCTTAGCAGCGTTTATTTTACTAGCATTCAGACAACCGAACCGAATATCTTGTAAAGCGTGCTCATGACCAGTAACTATTTTTATCGATTTATTAGGAAGTTCAATTAAACAGTTCAAGAGAAAGCGGTAAAATTGAACGTTTTGAAAAGGATAGTGGCCATATCTTACCTTTAACAGAGATTGTTTGATCATACTGATAAAGGACCAACCTAACCCAGTCGTCAGTCCTATCATTACTAACAATGTTTGCATCGCAGCCGTCAACCTGACGGAACAACGACAAGTTTACGTCTTCCAGATGTTGAAACGGTTGCCCCCAGGAAACACATTCATGTCATGTATTCAAATAGATCTGTTTGCCATTGTGTCATCGCTTTGACGGTGATAGAAGCTGTGGTGATTGGTACTCTGCTCTACGGTTTGGATTTTGGTCGTTGAATTTAACAATCTCTAATAACAATCTCTAATGACTCCTCAACCTTTTACACAAACAATGAACACTTGTCTGGATTGTTTATTGCTAAGTATCTTGGGATTACTTTGGGCAACGACACCAAAGTCCGGAGAAATCACTTCTTCACTTCCTACCAGTTGGTCAATCATTTTATTAGGGCTTGTGCGCCTCCCCACTGGATGCACTATTCACCTATTATTTTCCCTGGTTTGTTGTCAAAGAACTTTTCATTTTTTGCTAGATCCCTAAATCATCTATCCCTTAACAGTGTAATGCTCTGCAAACAATTCATTGATTTTACTGTTTCTTACCGTTCAAAAAATGTGAACAACTCTGAACAAAGTTCCCATCGAACACAATCCACCCATCATATTCAGATCTCTCCAAATGTGTTTCCACATCGTTCACTAAACCCAAGAACAAACATTTGTTTGCATGTATCCGGTCTTATTATTTCTCCGTTATTCTTTATTTGGTCCGTTTTTTTACACAAACCGAACATGCTCATTTTTGACCTGGCCTCAAAATTAAATCAATGGATAGTTTTCACAACTGTTCTGTCCTTGAGTTCCACAGTTGTATTAATAATTTTCTAACCTAGGCATATTTACTTAAATGTCTTGCATTTGTTGGAAATATGAGTATGTAAAAAGCTGATAATTGACTTCTTGGGGGTAAATAATGTGCTTTAATGACTCGACTTGATTAAGATCTAACGTTCATTGTCATCTACGGAGTTCAACCAAATCGGTCAACAATTCTTACGCCAACGAAAGTTGGCAATTACTATGGACATCGCTATTCGATTACGTAAACTAACTTTGTGTGTGAAGTTCGTTCAGCCGCTTCAGCTGACTTGGTCATCAGTTGACTCACTCGTTCAGTGAGTGGGCGTTTAACACCCAACTGGCCTTCACAAACCAATAAAGGAAGATCGTGTGACGTTTGCCTTCGCACGTGACTGTTTTTTATTTGTATTTTGCTGTTTTATAACTGTAGTAACCTGAAAAGATTTTGTCAAATATACGAGTAGTATACATACTGAATGAAGTATAGACAAATGAAAAGTTGAACATGAGCCATAGAACGGAAACAACTGGCAAAGAACTGGAGCAGTCTACCGGCAGGATCATATCATAGCACTCCAGTCGCGTTTCGATCTTGTTTGGCTGTTTTCATTGAGCAGTGTAATACACATTGAACAATCGTTAGACCTATCGTCCAACATATCGATCACTGATTGAATTAAGTGATGGGCTTAAATAGATTGAGTGCCACACGCAATTGACTATAGTTTTCGCACTAAGTGTGTTTTTATTCTCAATTATTCTAAATTGGAGTACAGGACTTAAGTTTTGCTTCACTTCGAGCTCGTCTATCCTGTATATCTTGCTTACTACCGGGATTCGAACTACAGTTACGTTCTCTTGCGGCAACCATGTTGTCCAATATGGTCGGACAAACTAAAGACTACGCACAAGTGAATGCGGTCAAGTTTTTAGATATGATAATTCTACGATGCCTGAAGTATGCAAGACGAAATGATCCACACGGCTGTCTCATGAGAACGTGAGCCGGAGTTCAAATCTGGGTCATGGCAATCATATACACTACCGATGAGATTAAACCCCAAAACTATTTTAACGTTACTCGTTTCAACCGTATAGGACGTTGCTTAATAATGAATAAACTATACACAAGCGTTCAATCATTGAAACTGTGAGGATTACCTCTGCTGTCGCAACAATTTGGTGAACTAATCAGTGCATAAAGTGAAAACACACTATGAAATTCAGTCTTTTCCCTACCAAAGCTGACAGGCATGTTTATTGGGAACTTACGTGAGTGGGTCAACAATGTTCGCAAAAGTGGCACTTTCCTTGTAGCATGACTAGTAGTCAGTACAGACATGGCTGATTTCTTGCTTTCCAAGAAGTTAGCTGGATCGCAATATTTTATCACAGAAGGTGAAGTTTTGACATGCAACATTTTGTGTTGCGTCAGGCACGTGTGAGTCATAGCAGGTCAGTTTGCTATGGTGATAGATGACAGCTCACCGAGTGAGATACGCCTGGTTCCCAAAGTTTACCAAGTAGTCATGACTACAAAGAACGGATTGAGTTATTCATAAGGTAAAATTGTGTCTAGTGTAAAAAACGAAAGACCAGGCAGTTGTCTTGTTCTGAAAAGCATAGGGCACCACATCAACATTATATGGAGCAGTTCGCTCACACTTATCATAATCAGAGGTTCGATAAATAATTAACCACTTTCTGTGATAATTAGAAATGTTTGGTTTGCATAAAGGAATCAATGAACCATACTTTTTAGTTCTGATCACCATGGAGCACTGTTTTGCAGTTGCTGTCTCTAATAATAACAGTAATAATGATGACAATAATGGCAACCGTAACACAGTGATAACAATGGATAAAAATTTAACTGCCCGATTTTTGAGGCAGGTTCTTCATACGAAGACAAAAGTAGTCGGGACAACTTGAATTACCTCTGACACGTGTTGTTCGTTTTGACCGGAACGCGACGGATGGCAATATGGAGTAATGAGAAGGGACTGTCGCTAACAAATGACTGCCACACCCGTCTGTTGGTGTTCATAGCAAGATGAAAACGGTAGAGTATTGTTATACTTAGGAACGAATTCTTTCTCTACCTGACATACAAAACAAACCATATCTAGCAGCTGTCACACGTCATACAGTACAATTTGGGATGAGATGCTTGTATTCAATCGCTGAGCTACAAGCGCAGTTCGCAAAGCAACAGATCGTTCTACCTTCCCACAACCTGTCAGTGTTCATGTATGCATTTATTTACTAGTCAGACGACAGGGGGCATTAGACGAGCGTTTTGACGTCAACTTAACCGAATAAATAGTGGCCAGAGTTCTGGCCCAAACCGTATCAAGGGTATACAGTGCTGTTGAGCTCTTAGAAGAACGAAATTCAAATGTAGTGCTTCTTTTCAAAAAAGGCTGACTGGAAAGTCTATTCGAACGTGAACGTTGTGATCAGCTGAGTGATGTTCAATTTATATATGCAATATAGGGCATGGAACAGCACAGATCGGAACCTGAGCCACAAAATCCAGCACCACTGCAGTAGTGTCATAGTTTGCTATGAATGTTCATCATTCAAACTGGGTGAAAATCTTCTGGATCGCATATGATGTACACACCAGCAAACCAAAGGTAATCACAAAAAGGATTTTATACGACGGCAGATTCATTTGATGTCCGATAGCACAACTTGGTTTTTTGTTTTTAAATATCTTTCTGTCAGTCATTGCTCGGTTCACACTCGCACCGCCAAGTGACGTCGATCAGAACAATAAGCTGCTTGATTTTACGTCACTCTGTCTTTGAACAATTGAACATTTATTATTGTTCGGTATATTTTATAACGGACTTGACCCAGTTATGATTGACTGAAAGCGCATGTTTGCGATGTTCTGTGATCAACCTGTTTCTTATGGTAATTATCGGTTCTATTACAAGTGCGGCGACTACTACAGGTGGACTAAAGTGAAGCTCATGTCAACACATGCCCCATCACTTCCCAAATTGTCTGATCAACTGGCTGACTCATTAAAAGGGGAGAACTTAATATTAAACACGAATTCTGACCTCAGACGTCGCTCAGCGTATACAGAAAACAGCAGAATATCCCGGATAATTCGTTTATCGATTGCTGTTAAATGGCTGGGGTTTTGGTTGACATAGTCTGTATACCTCTCATGATTGATCATGCATGTTACATTCTCACAGACATTCCAGACGGCCTCTTTCGAAAAGAAGCACAGTACTAGAGTTGTGTTCTTATTCACGCTTCTCAGTAGTGCGTCAATCCGACTATGCTTGTTCTTAGTAAGGCTGATACGTAGATTTTATCGACCGATCCTATGTGCACAGAAACAGTTTAAGCAAGTCATTTGTTTGCCCTTTGACTGGCCATTTGGTTTTGTTAAACCAACTCGTTTGAATCTTATTTACTAATCATATGTACTGAAAAAGCTTGTTTTTGGTATGCGGTTGAGTGAAAGATTGATCTTTTTTCCCCCCATACTATAAGTTTTCTTGACCTGTTGGGAAAAAAGATTGGCAGAGTCTAGTGCTTGATTTACTGAAATTAGCCACTTTTTCTGACTCCAATTCCAGATACCATACTTTACTAAATTCTGTCTTTTAGATTAACCAAGCAAAGATCAAGGAAACCGTACGTTTATTCGTAATAAGCAAATATGAATAACACTATCTTTGAGTCACAATTTGACACAATCCAAAGCTGACTCAAACGTAACACAGAAGTCAACCATTTATAACTATTACATCTTATTTCCGCATCATCATGTTAAACCTAGGCGAGTTAGCAGAGCAGGAAGTGAACGATCGGGTATGTGTACCCGGTGAACTTGGACCGCAAATCCTACTATAGCAGCGACTAATGCTTAAGATTGTAGACGCTAACTCATTTACGAGTTAGTTGTGCCGTTCATCTCAGACCCAACACAGTTACAGAATCAGTAGCATGTATATATATATATGTATATATATATGTATATATCGATTTACTGATGAAATCTTGGAAAGCTTTAAGATAAGTAACGAAAAAATTCTCGTTTTTGGAATATTTCTTGTCCACCATAGGCTAGTTACTACTCGGTTTTCATCCCTGTGAACATCTTTCTGCCTGTCCTCAAGACAATTCGGTGAATCGATAAGTTGTTCACAAATTACAACACTGAACTTGATGCGGCTTTGTATTCTCATATTCTTCAACAAATTGGTTAATTATTCAGCAACCGGGGTTGACTGTGGAATCACTTCAACGGGTACACATTTTCGATGCTAGTTTATGTGATTAACATGATGATGAACTGCATTGAATCACTAATCTCAGTGAAGAGTTACAGTCAAGAGTGGTAGTGGTATGCATCGCTTTCTTTGTGTTCTGCTTCAAGAAGTACTTACAAATTTGCTTTTTTAAACCCAGCGAGCAAATATATTCTTGAATCAGACTACAAGCCTGTCATCAGAAAGAAAGCTAAAAGGTAACGTTTTTTTGAAAAAATTCAGTGTAAACTTTGAGAAAACTCTTTTGGGTTTCCCATAAGATTTTGTCACGTATAGCCAACAGCGAAAGCTTTGTGCAGTTAAATGTTTGAGCAGTCGCTGATTGTGCTAGGCCTCCGATGTTGTCAACTGCTATGACTTTGGGGAAAAAGGTGGCTTTATGTTAAGTGCTTGAAATTTCTGTGTTGCTTTAGCGTTGATTTGGATATGAGTCATTTAACAGCGACCTCTGTAGACTTTGGATTTGATAAGCTGTCTCATACTTTTTGACACGCTCTTTTGTGGGTTGCATACAAACTGATTGTCAGTTGGGATCAGACGTACTCAATGTGATTAGTAACACGACAGGTGTGATGATTCCAAACGAGCCCAAGTGCGAAAAATCTGGGCTTTTTCTAATTCTAGCCAGTAATACAAGTTTATTGTTCATGGATGCCGTCCGTGAATTTCGACGTGAACTGTTTGAGAAATACCGCCTTGGCGGTCAGTTTCCTGGACCATTTGTGGATGCCGTATAACACAGAGGGTTGGGTGGATAACTGAGTCCAAGTTTGGAATGTCTGTTCTCCCAGCGTGACTTCGTGACCAAACTGGTAGAACAGTTACTGTGTTTTGGTGTGTATAAATTTTCTGGCAAAACATTATTTGGACCAATGAAAATAGTATAGCGTCACTCCGATAACATGTTTCATTCGGGTTTAATTCAACAAACATGTGATTCACGGTTTGGGGCTGCTTTTGCGAATAGGAATTGAGTCTCCTGTATTTCATTTGAGAGGTGGTGACCAAGAAGATGTATATAAACATGATTCATGCGGCCGTATCAGATATTTTCCAGCATTTATTGATAGACGACGTAGTCTTTCAACATAACACTTTCTAGCATAAACCTATGACCATTCGCCATTTTCTAAGGCAGAGTCCTTCTTCACAGCTTTACTGGTTCCCACAAAGACCAGGTTTGAACAGTGATGAGTATTTTAGAGGAGACCCAGTTGTGAAATATAAAGGTTTCGACTGGATTCGAACCAGCGACAGAAATAACACGCTCAAACGCCACAAGCGCCCTACCGTCTGAGCCACGAAGCCATACCAGCACCCCGGAAAATTCACATTTGGACACTGTCATCCATCCGTCTCATTGTCTCATTATTCCTACCGATCTATCAACCAGCATTGTTGCGAACTAAAAAAGCAGACCTCTTCTGCTATTGCCTATATCGCACATAAGTAGCATGGAACCAATCCAACCGCGGCGATTTACTATGTTGTACTTATACACTCAATTTCATCAGATTTTCTACTGATGGTTGTACGTAACACTGTCGTTACGACTTGAACTGCTATAAGCGAGGAACTCCAGGAGTATAAAAGTTGTTTATTTAACGAGTCGAAACGAGTGGCAAGTACCATTAAAGTAAACACTCACATAATGGTTGT
Organism: Paragonimus skrjabini miyazakii; assembly: GCA_014338405.1. NCBI lineage: Eukaryota > Metazoa > Platyhelminthes > Trematoda > Plagiorchiida > Troglotrematidae > Paragonimus > Paragonimus skrjabini miyazakii. The sequence continues at coordinate 25,196 of JTDE01002781.1, read as the reverse complement.
CATGAAACTGATTAGGTGTTAACGTCAATCAATACGTGGAAGATGACGTCTTTTGCTTGATTGTTGTTCAAAATTTTCTTTCAGCTTTCTTTTTATTTCTGTAATCGTTCATTTGCACCAGCGAACTAACATTATGGGAAATCAGTTTACAATCTTACAGTCACAGAACAATAGTATGTGAAACCCTCACTACGATAACAAGGCAAAATACACCCGTTCTAACTGTAAATGACGACGTACGACGTTAGTTACTTTATAGACATACCGTTGATCTGGAACGTGATATGTTAAGTAAGACTTTTAGGAAAAATGTATCGAACTTCAACGGCCCTACAACAACGATAGGCAAACTAGGAGTAACTTTTAATAGTCACCTTTTTTGTAAATGCTGTAGTTCACTAGTAATTGAGGCATAAAGAACGAAATTCAAAGACTGTACTGGATTCTATTAGCACAGTCAAAATCCATAAGAATGGTGCATGAACTCAAATATAACTATTCACTTAATTCAAGATGGGTGGATAGAAGCCAAAGTACACGATCGGACATCCTGAAAGTATATCAGTTTGTGAGCATAGAATGAAACATCTAATGATTGTGAAATTCATTTTACTTTCACTCTGAACGACATCCAAAGAAGATTAATGCACAAACACAAATAAAAATGAATACTACTCACTTATCGAATAATGTGAAACTGCTAAGGTTACATTTTCCTTTCTTTCTATTGTTGAATACATTGTTCGAACTTTTTAAAGGTGTTTGTTTAAAGGTTTTGAATTGGTATTCGGTTTTCATATAGCCATGTATACAATATCACAATTAATCTCATTGGTCACATGAATTAAGTGGTCTCCTTCACTTCCTTGACGAAATCCAAAACCTGAACCTAATCGAGCAAACAATGTTCTCAGTCGGTATCATTTCACTACTTACTTACAACAAATGACAACTGACTACTTATGCGATTATGTCGAATGTAATAACATGCAAGTGGGCATCCTAAAGGACGAAGAGAGAGGATTGCTAATGCTTTGCATTAATAACGTTTAGTTTTCATTTGACAATGCAATCTCCAGACAAAGAAGTGAGGAAACTGCTGACTAACCAATTCAGTGCAGTCATTGAACAGTTTGTATTTGTGAACGTTAAGCTGATGGCATTTTTTGTTATCAATGAGGATTGTGATATAAACAATGTTATGACAGCTTTTAATTCAGCTCATAACAGTAGTAAATCCAACAAAAGAGTCAAACAACAAAAACAACCAAATTACTTTTTTTGGATGTTGTTATATTAGGAAGAGAAGATGGTTCATTTCAGTGAAAAACGTTCAGGAAATAGATCTGGAATGGTTAGTACATTCATTTCGGCAGTTTCGTTCCGTTACACCAAAGGCGGAGTCGCATGCGAGTTCTGACGGGTAGGGCGTTAAAGATATGCACCCCTGACACTGCACAAGTTGAGCTAGGTTTCCCACAAAAGTGTTCAAGCAGAATGATTTCCCAGCGCGTTTTTGTTTACTAGTGTCGAAAATCATACTTTGGTCGTACTATAAGGTGGTTGTTTGGCAGAGTGCTTGAACATCATCCGGCGTGATTAAACAGTGAGGTGATTAAAACGGTTTCCGGTGCGGCTGTTACTCACTTGATCGACTCTAACCATTCTGACAATGAGAAAAATGCTTTTCTGATTGTCTACTGGGTGCCCAGAAATCGATCAAAAGCGGTTAGATTCCGAATTCTGACAGTTGCCAAAACAATCAGTGTCCAAATAAGTAACCGTGATCTTTAAGCTCAGAAAAAAGTTTGTGCGGACACTTGATCTCTTTTGGCTTACAACCAATCAAGCTAATAATCTGGAACAACGATGACGTAACCACTGACAAACACACAGTCCATTATCTCTACTGGCCGATTTTCGGACTCACCCCAGTTACAGCTTTTCATATTTATTATGTTATAATTACCGTGATAATCAAACGCAGAAAACTAGTCTGTTCGCTATTCTGTCGTTCTTCGGTGATTTCGTTGATTGCGCTTATTATACATACCTATGGTGACGGTAGATTAAGCTGACTACTGGTTCCAACAGATGCAACTTCAGCCAATAAGAGAAGCCAGATTTAACCTCGAATAAACATACGATTTGGTGACCACATCATAACTAGTGTCAACAAACATGCCAGCAAATTTGGCAATATCACCCAATGCAATCCAGCTTTTGGTTTCGTGGAAGGATACTCGGACGTTTTCAGTCGGCTGACTGACTGTTTGTGAATAATGCCAGGAATTATCCATCAAGGGACTGTCGATGTCGGCTTGTCACTGAATTACGTCTACACTTTCACTCCTTGGACTGTAATTCTCAAACCTGCAAAACCTACCTACAATTCTCCATCCTCCGAACAGTGTAATATTGACGAAAATAATTCACCAGAGTTTTTGTTCAATTGTTCACGTATGAGAATTCTTACGGTTCTTTGGACACGAACAAGCTACTAATAGTTTCACGATCTTCTTGTGTGTTTTTGTCGTTCGCCACCATGATGACTAAAAAATCAAACTGGAAATATCGTAAAAAAAAACAACTGCTGAGTCCAGGGAACGGTCAATACTATGATTCTCGGAATGATTTACAAAGTAATACGGTCGTCACATTGTGATCGGTTATGGAGCTTGTATCGATTAAATTCACCGGGTTCACGTTTTATAAACTAGTGAAGGCAATACTAGTTTTCAGAGACGATGCAAAGTTGATTCAGGTCTAGATCTTAATCATCGTGGTATATGAAAAGATTATACAAGTATTAACAAGTGACAGAGTTCTCTGACAACTAGGTTGTTGACGATTTTGTAGTTTGTTGATGCGGACCATATTAGTAGCAATTCAGTTCACAGCAAAACGTTGCAAATCGATTAAACGTGGAGTGTTTGGTTGTATCACTAAATTTCACTGCTGGCTGCTGGTTTTAGTATTTTCACATGCTCAATCTCACTCACAAAATTACTGGTTTTTGAGTGCAATAAAAAAACATATAAAATGACCAGTGAACCAAATTCATATTATTGACTGTACCACGGGCATTGCAGTGGTTACATCGAGATGCGTCTCACGCGTTTGAGTATCCTACTAATAATAGTCTGCTGTGCAACTCTATTTTTTCTGTGGATAAAGTTTACCAAGAACATTATAGTTATGAATTTATCAGTGCCGCGACCATTTAGCGCACAAAAATTACAACTACTGAAACGTGGCCAGTACACAGGAATTCCCGGTCAAAAATCGTGCAAGGATATATGTCAGGCATTGCCGATTAATTTGAGTGAATCAGAAGAAAACGTAACTCCAGTTGGCAACCTGAGTTTGAACAAAAATGAATTGGCGAGTCTCACTTTGACAAACGTCATGTTAACGAATTCACCACACGTCTTTGGCGGCTCTTGGGCATTCCGAGACCCTAACCTCACTCGGAGCAATGTATGTAACTTCACGTTTACATCGTCAGTGGCAATCATCGTTCCAATTCGGAACAGATGGCACCAAGTTCCAGCACTATTACACACATTGATACCATTGTTAAGGAAACAGAGAGTGTGCTATCGCATATTCCTAATCGAACAAGCTGACACAGGACCATTCAATCGAGCAAAACTCTTCAATGTCGGATTCATAGAAGCAGCCGAACGGTTTCAATTCAGGTGTGTTATTTTTCACGATGTGGATTTGGTCCCTATCAATGATTTGAACCCGTACGGTTGTGATGAGCAAACTAAAAAATACGCCGTTCATTTGGGAGTTGGATTAGATGTACGAAACTTCGAGTTGTATTTTCCTGGTTTGGTTGGTGGAGTTTTGAAGATGTCTAATGCACATTTTGTCGACGTGAATGGTTACTCAAACATGTACTGGGATTGGGGTCAGGAGGACGATGATATGGAGAAGCGTTTGAAAGCTAAACACATTCCGTACGTTCACATGAGTCCGTCGATTGCTCGCTACATGGCAATGGATCATGAGAAACAGCCACGAAGAACACGGCAGGTGCATTTACGACTACTGGGTACAGCATGGACACGAATGGCCTCGGATGGATTAAACTCCCTGAAGTACAAGGTTTTACAACTAAATGAATCTCACCTGTTCACACGTATCTTAGTCGATATTCGAGAATCCACATGGCCACCACTGAAGTCACGGATCTTTCGTAGGTTTATTCGTTATATTAAGTAAACACGGCATGAAATATTCTTGGTTGTTCAAGCACAACAAGCCTGAAAGACAATGCTAGCTAACAACAATTTTATGCGATTCAACAGTGGTGGAATAACTGCATTGATCGGTTGAACCGTTACCAATTTGCAGCAGAATTATCTTTCCAATCTCACAATTCGTGTGTTGTTATTCTTATTCCAAATCGAGAAAAGTGTTTTGTGTAAAATTTTGTGGCATTTCAGTGACGTATGAAATCGTTAATCTTTGCTTGTTACATGTATATTACTGTATATATTTTTGAACTGAACCTGTTGGATTTTTTTAACAGTAGAGCAAACCTGCCGTCTTCAGTCAATGTAGATTCCTAATGAGTAGTTTGGAAGACTCATTGGTTTGGATGAAACTCAATTGTGAAAAATCAAGTTTTCGGTTTGAATCGAACCAGGGACAGAAACAACATGCTCAAACACCGCAAGCGCTCTAACAGCTGAGCTACAAATCCACTCTGGCACCTCGGAGAATTTGTATTTGTACTCTGTTGTCCACCCATCTTAATGTTTCATATGAAATCTGTCAAAATGATTCAGGGCAACGACTGCCCTGATTTTTCAAGGTTGGATCTTATCTAAATCATTAAATCAACCAAACTACTAAGTAGCAATTCAGTTTATTCATTGAACAGAGGTGTTGGTGAATTCAGACATGAACTGTTTGAGAAATCCTGTCGAGACAGTCGATCTCCTGGATCACTCGGTAGATTTCATAAGAAACAAAGAGACGAGTGGGTAACAGAGTCCCGGAGTGGTTTCGTAACACAGCTGGTAGAGCGCTTGTGACGTTTAAGCATACTGTTTTGTCGCTGGTTCGAATCCAGCCGAAACCCTGGTTTTTCACAATGGGGTCTCATCTGAATGTGGAGCACTGTTATAATTTTGTTGAATACTATGAACATTTTCTTTGGTGGAATTGTTGCGTCCCATCAATTTGACAGTTACGATCTGAATTTTGTTTGTTTTCATACAGTTCAATATATTGACCAATGTCGAACAGTTTTCGATTCCGATTGACATGAACGTACGGGTTAGAGATATTTTGCTCGTGTAGGGCACAGTGAATGACAATTAGAAGAATATGGTGATTTGCTGTGATAATCATGGTTTTCCAACGTGTTTTGGAGTCGATACATTTACTAAGATTTTAATCTCTCAACAATTGGCATAATTGACAAATATGAGTATATGGCCCAGGCTGTAAGGTTGGCTTGCTACTTAATAAGTGTGGATTGGTGAGTGATCTGTTGAATTTTTACTGTAATAAGAACGTTACCATAGCTACAAAATTATGCGGTTTTAATAACATGCTGAGTCACGTTATAGTCTTTCTTTACCCTAAAACTACAGTACTTCATTACTGCGTTTATGTGATCGAAACCACATGTTCAAACGACGACTAGACAAATAAGTTTTTCCACAAAAAGTGATGGTTGAAAATATTCAAGTGGGCTGACTTCGTTGAATGCTTTCAGTAGCCTAAATGACTAGCCTAAATATAGTTACTATTCTACCATAACGAAACTTCTGGACGTGGAAACCAACAAGACATTTGTGAGGAAGATTTGGTACATATTGGCTAATTCATCGCTAATGCAAACAAACACAGTTTCTAAGGAAACTAGCAACAGTAAACTCGGTCCATTTGTGAGATCGACGTGATTTTTGACATAAAGCTTTCTGCACGTGGGGTCTATACCTTTCCAGCGTGGATAAAAGGGGCGTAACTTCAAGAGGACTTTCTGTAACTTCAAGAAAAATAGATGTAACTTCAAGTAAAGGAACACCACCTAGCACACTGCTGGCAGCCCTTAAAGTAGTGACTAGCACATCACCTGGGCAAGGGACACACAATGACGGTTCGTTTTCTTATCACACTTCCCGGTTGGACATAACGTGTGTCTAGTAGTCCGACCAACTTATCACCGAACTCAAAATGAAGAATAGCTCAAGGCCAAAACTGCGTCACTTGGCAAAGTTTGATGCAAAGCAAGCCGCACGGGCGTGGCCAAGTACGTCACCCATTACTAAGTCCTTTTGAAACTATCGCAGTGTTCATGTCCAAAACGGGTGAGCAACTAAAAAGTATCCACCACTGATTAGCTCTAACAGGAGCAAAACACCAATCTACTGCTTCTCCTCGAAAAGGGCTGACTGGAAAATCTATGGTGTTGCGACAGCTGCGATCAGTTATGGGTGATGACCAGTTTATATGAAAACCAAAATGCTCTACTACTCATCAGTAAATGCATAAACAGATGTGATGGTTTCAAGTTAATGTCAAGGGGCTATGTATGCAATCGATAATAGTTTGAATCCGAAAACATATTGCGTGTAACCTTGCGTGACTTCACCACGGAACATGCGTCTACACACTTATTGAACTTGAGTTAACCAGCCCGAGCCTCACAAAACACGATTAACCACAAAGATTGATTTTCAACCTGAACAATATCTGAAAGCTTAATGCGCACACTTCAGGTGTCCTTAATCACACCATAGATTCTCATCTGTCTGGAATACTAGCCAGCACAACTCATTGGAAAATTGTCACCTCTGAATTACCACCAACGTAACCATAGAGTAACCACGTAGAGAGCATTATCTCAATGACAACCTATGATCATCCGCTTCCACGTCCCGTGAACTTCTGCCCGGTTTATGTGTGTGATCGACGCCTTCCATCGGGGTTTTTCTGCCTGCTATTCCTCGTCTGTTGCTCCGATTTCGTTGAGCGATGACTCATCCGGTAGCTCGTGTTGTCCGCCATCTATCTACTGTGGGCTTTGACCGTATTCTATTACCGTGTCGAGATATTCCTCCGAGTGTTGGAATAATCGCGCCACGATCTAGTCGTTCATCGTATTTTGCTTGTCATGTCTCGCCAAGTTGAGGAATGACTCAACCGGTTGGCCATGCTTTCCACGATCCGCTTGCTGTGAGCTTTTGAACGTATCTCCCCGTGTTGAGATATTCTGCCATGTTGGAATACTCGCACCTCCGGTTTGATGATCCACCACAGTATGACAGTGCATGTTCATATATGCGGTACGTATGCGCTGCCGAACAAATCGTGTTTCTGACCACGCTCTAATTAGCCGTAATTGACTTTGAAAATCTATCTGCCTTTTCTGGGTTACAATTTCAGGCTGTTTGACCACTTGTACATTTCGTTACGTCAATGGGACTTGGTTTGTTAGCACGTGCTCTGTGCATCTACTTGAGCTACGGACCTCACAGTCCACTACCACGGTGACGGGTTATCAACTGCTAAGTCTTATTTAATGAACGTGAAAAAACGACCGTGATGCAGTATTTGCCAGCGCAACTCCAGTGAATTGCATGTGAAAGATAGTCACTATCTTCTAGGAACCGCTGGAAACAGACATTTCAGGATTAAGTTAAATTACTACGACATTTTCTTGGTGATGAGGGCCAACGGTGTTTTGATGTCCTACTCAATAACGACAAAGGGAATATCACTGACATATTTGACACACTGAGTGAGTCATGAGAAGCACGTCGAAGTACTGTTTTACGAAGTTCCAGGTGATAGTATGTATGATCTTACTGTCCACATTCAACAAGTTGTCTGATTGCCGTTATCGCGAGATCCCTCTTGCCAAATTTGAAAATGAAATGGCCCTTCAGTGTTTGAGTTCGGTGGTTTAGTGCGAATAGGCACATGAAAGGCTGTTGTCAGGAGTTAAATATAGTTTATCTTGACGAAAGCTTGCACCGTTGGTGGACATTGGGGGCAGTACTAAGCAGTTAACCCCGTTTTCTTAATAGACAAACACGGACGATACTCTAGTCATTGCCCGCTGAACCGGTGAGTCTACGAAGCCTGCGAACAAATCATTTCGGCGCTATCGATGAGGAGACCAACAATCTTGGTTCGACGACTGTCATGTGTGTGTAAAGATTGGACATTTATCTAGCGTGTTTCACAGAGGTTTGCATATGATCAAGTCTCGATCACCAGTGAAGCCTGTCGACGATCCTACCGAGAGCGACCCTGTGTTTAATGCTACGTGAAGTGTTATGACAGGTATCTGTTGCGTTAACAAAATACGTTTACCCAAACCCCCCACGTACCACCCACACATCCGCACGTATAATGGACAGTCGATTCCACCGTCGAAGAAGTGCACTGTCATTGTCCAGTAAGGCATCGAAGACGCAACTTCACTCATGTATGTAGTTGCTCAGAATTACGCACCCCTAATCAACGGAGGCGCGGTAGATACGGTAAAACGTTTGCAAGATATTCGAAACGTGATGATGTTCTGTCCAAATACTCCAGTGTTTTTGATGTTAAATTCGACAGACTGAGTGGGTTTTAGGTTAGTATTAAATTAATCGCCAATTTCTAACCTCGTTTATTCACAGCACGGACCTTGCCCTAGTCACTGAAGTCAAGAGTTAAACAGAAGCTAACTTGCCTCAAAAAGAGTGTAGAGTTTTTCCCGAACATTTTACTCCAGGCATTCACGTTTTCAAACCAAATGGACCTATGCAAAACTATGTTGACTATAAGTTAACCTTGGAAGCGTCTATCCGTACCCTGCTCCGCATAAGAGATTCGTACGTCACATTCACCAGTGACAAAAACTACCAAATTTGACCTAAGCCATGCTTATTTCCAAGTGGAACTTGGTGAATTATCTTATGTCTGCCCTACAATCATTGCACACGTGGACCTTTATCATTAAGTACGCGGTTCTCCATTGATATTAATTGGTACCTGGATATCTTTCAACAGATTATAGGCTATCTTCAATAACTGTGTGTAACTTAGATGACACCTTTATCACTGAGCCCGCGGCGTCTGAACATTTACTCAGACTAGCCAGAGTATTCGATCATCATCTAGATCGAAAAGTGACCCTTTTGTTGATTCTGATGTTTATCTCGAATATCGATTAGATTAAAACAGCATACTCACGTTGACTGATAAACTGTAACTCATTCTTGATACATCGGAACCTACAACCGAAGCTGAGCACCGTTCATCACAAGAAATTTTATCCCACTGCTGCCATTTCCTGCGACATAATTACATAACGTTTTCTCGTTTGTTATACAAAATACACCTTGGGCTTGTGACCTGATGTAGCTTTAGGCATGTAATGATATGAAAAAGAAATTAGGTAATTTTTCCCTCCTAATCTATTACGATCCGTATAAACCACTAATATTGCAGTGCAATTCTTTTCCATGGAGGGTTGGTGCAGTACTTTGTCATCTAATGGAGGACTGTTTCCTTGGATAAATTGCCTTCCCTTCACGAGATATTCAATCATCTGAAAAATACTCTCAGCTATACAAAAGGGCACTGTTTGTAATTTTTGGAGTCAGATGCCTCCACCAACACGCCTAGGATGATATTCTGAAATCCTTACAGAGTGTTGACATTATCGGGAAGAGAGAGGGGAATAATCATGCCTTCACCGAGAATACAGGGGTGGACGTTGTTTCCAGATGTTCGTTACAAAGTGCTCTTTACTAAGTTCGTTGAGTCACTGAAGTCAGCAACATTAAAATCGATGCCTTGAGTGTACTTTGTCTAACTAGTCCAACAACACAAACGAGTGAACCACTCGACTCGGCCAACCTCGTGAAGTACTTGAACAGTACGACTGTTATCAGCGAGCAGATAAGACGGTTGACGGATGAAGATGTTCTACTACCGAAATTACAACGTTCATAACATGTGAATGACCTGCGCAAGGTATTGTTGGTTTTAAGCCATTCACGATTCAGAAGGAGGAAATAAGTTCATACGATGGTGCTATATTTTCTGCGGCGCTTGCCCGGTTTAGTCACCCCAGATATGACAACAACGGTTCGAGGATCCAACACAATGTCCCCCTTTAGGTAACGAAAATGCGAACCTTTGCCAGAGACTGAATAATGATGTAGGCGTGGAAAGATTTTTGAAATCACGTGAAATGTGTCAGAATTACCAGCACTCGGGCCAATAAATGCATGTTGTTTGCCAGAGAGACCCTAACATCGGTCACGTGCAGAGTACTTTGGTCCAACCAATGATTTGATTTAACTATCTATAACTGATATCTACTCCAGGCGGATCGATGTTGTTTTTTGTCACACACGCTGATTCACAATATATGGTAACCAAAATTTACTCTTCGCTTGTGATATTTAGAATACATGAGAAAACGGAGCTTTTTTCATCAGTGAGGAGTTCTAACAGTTACTGCGCCACGATTACTTACAGTATGCGCCAATATAATCCCGCATCAAATGATGTGATGGAAATCGGTAAACAGCATCCTCTCAGTCAGCAACCTGTACCGTAATAAACAAAGCTAGACCAGTTCTTGTTCGCTTACGAAACCACACTAGCCGAGTCGACAGGAAAGTCTGTAACAGGGTAGGAAGTTACGAAACAAGACTATAATCATTCCACAACATGTTTACTTAATTTGTGGGTGCTTAGTCAGTCTCAAACATATTCCAAATAAGAAGATCACAATCGCTTTCCCTAATCCCCATAAGTATATCGAGACAGAACAAGAAAAGTCGCGTGTATAATCATACAACGGAATGGAAGTACAATTTAGGGAATCGGATCCATTTTATACTAGGTTGCTTCATGTGACAGTTTTTTTTTTTACCTGTTTATCTATTTCTACAAAAAATTATTCTGATTTGCAGTGGACCGCCAATCGCACTTTGCGTCGATATTCGGACTATGTTCTGTATTGCAGCACAGAGGCGCTTTAGCAGCAGAGGTTGGCAGGGACTGATGATAGGCACACAGATCAAGATCAGTCTACTTAGACGCAAGGAATAGCCATAGTTTTGCTGGCAAACATTCGGCGGTCGCAAAGCGTACTAAAATCATTTGACTGATAGCGGTTTGAGACATATCGGGTTCGTTAACACACAGAAAGAGAAAGAGGGGAATATATCGCCTGCTCTGGTTAATCATTTGCGTTTTTGGCCGTGCTGTGATAGGGCATGACCGATCTTTTAAAATTTAACTGCCTTCTATTCTAATGGCCACAATTTAGGACCATTCAACCACATGTACGCTTCACTTAATCGATATGATTTGATGTGACAACACATGTTCTGTGTCTCCAATTGGTTTACCGACCTCAACCATATACTACTGCAGTAACGTGTTATCGATTACTAAGTTTTATCAGTGTGGTGTTATGCGACAGTGAATGACGGTTTTGGAGTTGCTATGGTATAGCTATTCAGGCACTGATCTTTCATAGACTCCACAAAACAGTGAGAGTAATAAGCATTTCAACTTTGTGACCGACGCTTGATATAACCAAGATCAACTTGGAGTGAGTCTGTTGCTTGAATTTCAACTATTTAAGTTACCAACATAAATTAAGGATAGACAGACAGTAAATTTCTGAACGTCAT
>JTDE01002781.1:0-13418 GCA_014338405.1 Paragonimus skrjabini miyazakii | reverse complement strand
TGAGGGATTTAACACCCGCTTGAGTAACCCTTGAGAAAATTGGGGGAGAGGAATAAAGGACCGATCTAGTTTTAACTCCATGCGTTCTCTTTCCTAGGAATAATGTTATCTAACATGGAACCTCGGCTTATACACCAAAAATTTCTAGTATGTGTGCGAATGGATTACATTAAACTTATTCGAAAGCTTTGGCCAAATCGTAAAAGCCAGCATATGAGTTGAGATTACTGTATGTGACTGTTATCAAATCATGTATGAAGGTTAGTACAGTGATCACGTATGATCTTCTTTGAAGGTGGCCTTGAAGTGTAGGAGATTAGCTACATTCAAGAAGAAACAGTAGTAGATGATGCGCTTTGATAATTTTTCCACTGTCTTGTTTAAGGTGCTGACAGGAACACTCATCGGATTGCTAACTTTAAACATAAATTCAAAAATGTCTCTTAATTCTGCGTAAAAAAGACCGCCAGTCTAATATATTTGGTTATATCGCATATGAAGGGGATCCCTTAAACTGGTACCTGTCCCCTGAGGATCTCCAGACGAATGGTATCTGGAGCCTTAATCCTAAACAGGTTAGCTCTAAGCAGGTGGTCGTAGACAATAGTCGCAAAGAAGTCGGTTGGCAGGAGTTGTTGCTAGGATTATGGCTTGGCAGAATGGGGGTTCCAATTCGACGAAGATACATTGCAGACAATAGAACAGAAATTACAAATGTAGCTGTTAATTGTAGATTGAATTAGGTCCTGATTTAGTTTTTTTTGTCCTAATTGACTGAACGCAGTTTAACCTCCTGTTTACAGAAATCAAGAGAGAGGAATTTCAGACCCGTGCTTGCTGACTTCAGAGCCGATGTATTTTAAATCACGGTCTTATAAGAGTGTTCCAAGAAGACCCAGCAATAGTCCAGTGGAAGTGGCAGGCAACCGGCTAACAAGTACAGACGAACCGTTAATGGAATGTAATGTAGCCCTGTTTGAGAAGCTTTACGACGGAAGTGTTCTAATGCAACAACTTCCATTCCACAGGGAGCTTACGATTGAAATGAAGCTAAATATGGCTGATGTAAAACAGTAATTTATTCGTACAATCGGCAACGAATATTCCGACGTTAAGCTGGTAATTTCCGATGTAAAAGAACTCATTACAAACCGCCACGTATCATTGGAAATAATTTCGAAACTGACAATGTTGAGGTCGAACAAGGAAACGGCTTCAGTAGACCGTAACCGTAACGCATTCGAATATGTTCTGTAGAGGTTTGAATGACCTAATGCGAAATTGACAGGCCGCTGTTCGGTCAACTGAAACATCACGATAAACCCATCACCATACATCTTGTGCGTTCGTCCGTACATGTTCCCTGATTACTTGGTTGAACCTGTAGTAGCGCACTCATGATAATTGCCTCTCTAACATGTCATATTCAACATGTAACGTGTCATGACCTTAATACCACCTTAACCCACACTTCAAAAGCTAATATGAACGACAAAAGCAACTATGTTCATTTGTTCGAAGCCTGACATGTAACGCTCGCCATGGTCAGTGGTTTCAGTTTGGCCAGTAGCGTTAATGTCGGTGTCACCAACACATTGCCTGGTTCATTGTTTGGCACGGCTCTTGGTCATAAACACTGCCCCAACAACTAATCAGGTTCTGTCACACTTCTACGTGACGCATCAATAGGAATGACCATTCGCTGTCGCATATCATGCCGAACAACACACCCTGCCTTGACGCCGCCACGCCAGCTAAACAATACGTAGTCCTACGATGGTTATGCTCGACTGCATGACTTGTACGACTTCATTTGACAAGGGAATTAGAAATCAAGGACCAATCTCACATGAACGCATTCGTCCGTCAAACTAGACAAAATGTTACTGTCTCAGTTGGTGATCCACAATAGTCAAAATTATTTCTGCCGCCGTTATTCGGATTCTGATGTCCTGAAATGTTGTTATGTAGTTTTTTTACTCATGTTTGTTCTGTATACTGTTATTTACACGTCATATAAGTGTTTTTATTTGCGTTATTCACCTCCTGACTATAAGTAACTCTTGTGTCAATGGATCTCTTTAGAGGGTCGTTATAATTTGTGTCATATATCGAGTGCTTTGAGTTGTAGTAAAAGATGATTTTCAGAGCTTTCTTATGTGATAAGTCACAAAAAAGAACAATCAAACGAAATTCACTGACAAACCTCGCACTTTTGCTGAGTTGCAACACACACCCCTCGTTGGTTTATTCGTTTACATTCAGAAACTGTTTACAGAGCTGTTCGTAATTCCCCTATGACAAATCTTGAATTCTAGAAGCAATAATCTTGGATGATAGTCGACTATGTTTCACCTGGTCGACGCCGTCATTATCCTTGTCGGACAAAACAACAATCCCCGGTAGTGGCATCACCCGGGGGTGTCACATGACCACTACAGAAAGATACGGGGAACCTGGTCGCGCTCACAGGTCGAGTGAAAACGCAAACTATCGCATTAAGCTGGTGCGAAAAACCACTACGGACAAACCTCACGATAAGCAACACAGCAATGAGGCGTACAGTAGTTGCTAACGGTAGCTTCAGCGATTCACTATTGATAGCTAGGTTTTAGCCTATTGTTAAGCGGTTTTTCCATCAATCATTAGTATTTTTGTATTCTGGTGTGCAACCCCAGTGCTGTTTGTTCAACGTAGCTCAAAAGTCTGACAGGTGATTTCAATTTCACTGCATTCCCCCTGTAGTCGGGATGTTCTCAAAATGCAGTAACTCCGAGGCCAGTGTAACAAAGTTTTTTAAACCACCTTGGCTTAACACTCCACCACACATATCCGGTGTTTTCCTTGTACAAGACAGCAAACGATCCTGGTCGTGATTTACTTCCTTTGGTTTGGGGAACAGTGCAATTCTATGCATGCATTTCTCGAAACTTACGGATAGTCACACACTGTGACAATCGTTTCTCAACCTTATTAACAACACAACTTCAAGGTAGCTTGATGTACAGACCAGAATATCAACACGGAAGAGACCGGATTTGTGCGCCCAACAACTACTGATTTAAACTATACTCGATGGCCAGTAATGGTCGTCTAACCAGTAACATTTCATCTGTTTCGTTGTATGCCTTTTGCATTATATTTATATGTTTGGTTCGGTTGTTTTTATGCAAGCGGCTAATCAGCCTGAACGAATTGTTGGTATTGCGCAATATACGATCATCCGCTGTTTGATGAACTGAATAATGAGATCAAATGTTTGGGCAAAAATGATAAAACCACTTATAAGCAATCAGCGTTACGTCCGACTGAGGCATTGCAAGATAACCTCCTGTTAAGACAGCTCAGTAAACAAGAGACAATTAGATTTTCAACAAGATCGTTTTTTTCTGAACAGGCATATCTGAATCACTTGGAAAAGTCAGTGTAACTTACGAACTCTGTTCACTTGTTGGCCTAGACAACACCAGATGATGCAGGCTGAGGAAGACGATAGATTGACCAGCCAGAAAATCTTACTAGCTGTATGGATCAAATTTGCGAACACCGATGAAGCATCCAAATGATTAAAAATAAGAATTGTGATACAGAAGAGACTCAAGCTTGTCACAAATTGCTGCAAATTATCATACCTTATTCATGTCTCTATTACCGAAAGGCTGTGTGTTGGCGAAATAATCTGCGAAGCAAAACAGTTTCGTCAATAGATTACCTGACATGGCATCTGTAAATCAGGACAGACTGCTTCCAAATGAAGTATGACTGGCTATCTGTCCCATTTATTCCGCTTAGTGGGTCCAGGTATGGACTCTTCCATAAAAGTAGTGATCTGAGGAGAAACTCAAATTCCTAAGCGGAGCACAGCATCCCGTTTACGTGACCTTCGTTGGTCTATTTAGGAGTTGAACCCATTGGATATTTGTCCATCCCGTTAATGACTGCCTGGAATACTGAAAACGTTTTCATGCCCTGGGGAAACCCATTAGTCGGTTCTATTTTTAAGAAGAAAAAACACAACATTTATACCAATCCATGGAGATATATGTGTGATCTTAGTCGTTCGTAGGCAGTTACCATTCGTCCTTCCGAGGTAGGCCATCGGTAAGGTAGCAGAAGCAATACTTCGAGGGTTAGGATGAATTTTGCATCTACATGGACAAATTTGTCAGATTTTTACCATTTCTCAGCCAACCTGAGGTTGTCGCATCTAGCAGCAACCAAAAATAGTTATGTTTCCAAATGATTCTGACATCTTGGATTGCTTGATAAAGAATGGTATCCTTGACAGTCTTGGTTACATTATGAGATAACCAATCACCCAGATCTATGACAGGATTGTGGCATATAAAAGATTATCACCAAGAATTCTCATCAGTGGAATGCAGGAAGCATCTCATATCCGTCCGTTTGTTTACTATTTTGTAACCCACTATGTCCATCACAGAGCTCATCAATGGCATCCTCGACATTTTTTACAGGGGAAGATTCTTCATCTTAGTCTTTGTGGGTGCCTCGATTAGGTACAGTGCACAAACATTTCGCGCCGGAAGTAAGTCGCTTAACAATCGAGCTGCTACAAACAGAGCGGTGGTTTTTGTCGTCCAAGTGCAGCGTACGTTTTAAAACCGGTGGGACCTATGCTATTCTTTGTTTTGGGAAAAACTTTTGAGGTTACAACAAAATCTTTCTTACTTCAGAATTTGCAACGCAGCTGACGGTGGTTTTAGAGACTATCTATCAACTATCAGTTAGGCCTATCTCACAGTTACCCCACTTGAAGCCTATAGACACCACCGTATCATACGCCTTTCGTTGAGGAACAAAGACATAACAGGACTGTAATTGCGATACAGTTCTACGTTTGCCAAACCTGATCGCTCTGTGTCAGTGTTGTGCGTGGGCTACCTGAGTTGACAGTCGTTGTCTATATTACATTAGCTAGAGCGATGGAAGTTGCTTGTGAGCATGTATGTGATTTAGTGAAATGTGTTAGGAGGAAAACGACCTTTTTGTACACGAAGTGGCTTTACTTCGTTTGTTGAGATGCTTCGGACGCATCTTACGTATGTCTATCCGACGTATACTATATCGTACGTTGTTTTCGTTGTTATGACTTGACTGGTAAACAAGACCATGGTGGGCAGATGGGGAATTGGCTTAATGACGAGAAGAAACTGACGACAAGCTCGATTGTTCTACGAGACCATGTGGTTCCCCGGCTGTCATCCGGAAGATGTCCTGTGTTGCTCATTACATCTCTTAACCTATATAACTTTAGGCGGAGCTCGCTTGCTGGGATGTTATTATGGTTGTTGTCTTGACTTTCCTTAAATCCCATAGCACACACTCCGCACTAGAGTGGCATGCTGCGTACAGTTTTATGTTCCACTTTCGTCTGGTGGTACATCATGTTTTGAAATCCCTTGGGTCCAATTAATCATTCCTCAAGTTTGAATGTGAAGTTTGAGGCTGATGAAAGGGCATTTAGTCTGCTCACAAAAGTGTACACAATAATGATTTACTGTTAATAATATTAGTGGAAATAACCATAGGAATGAATTAAACTTCAGTCTTATGTTATCGTAACTTTAGCACATCCCGAGAAGAAGTAGTAGATTGGAATTCTGTCCACAAAATGTATCAGTTATTGTGAGTGTCATGTAATCATATGCATTTGAATTTCGATACATGTACTCTTGTGGCGACTTCACTGATATCCACGTCGCTAACTTTTTCTATCTTTTCCCTCAACTACACTAGCTTTTGTGTTACGCTCAAGTTATGCTGACGTCCTGAGCGAAAACTCACTAACGTTCCTGTTACTTCCTAGCAATGCTCCACAATCAAGTATCTTATGGGTAGCTCATAGACCAACTGATATCGCAATCTAACTCACATTCAGTTGGTACAGTGCAAACGGTAATTTCCCCTAACTGAGAAGCCATGGTCATTGAGTTACCGATTGGATAGAACAAAGCGATTCTACATATTCTTTTTTTGAAATATTCAGGCAGGTTAAATACCACTCACACAAGGTTATGGTTGAGCTTTTGTATTTGACTATTCTGTCATGCCTATTGTAAGGTTACTGGCACTGTGTTGTCAACACGCTAGTCTCACAATGATGAGGGCCGGAGTGAAAATTCCAACCCGGACGAAGATATACTCTACTGATGAACTCTATTAAGAGCGAAACTCGAGTCTGGTGTTCAATTCGAAATAATCTGATTTCCGGAACATCTACCAACAGTATAACAAGGGCATCTTTCGTCAGAATGTGCTTGTAATACATACTACTTATTAACCAGAGTAATATAAATTCCAACGGAATTAATAAGGCATCAACCAAAAGTGATAACAATTTCCGGTGTCTAGAATGCAGGTATCACATTCTGACAGAACCGTACGTTTTATGCGAAATGTTTCAACATGAAACGCTGATCTAAACGAAATGCAGTAAATTTTTAGGTGAGACTTTTCGCGCAAACCGATGTATAAACGATCACGGTGCTGTGTATATGCGCACCTTGTGTTTTCTGTCATACATTAAATAACTTTTGTGACCAACCTTCCCACGGATGTAACAGTTGGTTCTGTGTTGACTCCATGAATAAAGATTCGCTCACCACAGTCCTTTCATGGCAAATGTATAGGAAGTTCATAGAAAACTTCTATGATAATGTCATTATAGTCAATGTCAAGAATAACCATGGAAAACTGGCAATCTTTTAGGATGCTGATGACTAGCGAGACAAAAGCTGTGTTCTGACAATGATGGAACGGTCCTAGTGGTCAAATGCTCTGTCTGATCGGGTTACCAGCGCTAAATAACTATTTAGAATCCGAAAATTATTGGATAATAACGATAGAGGAAACTTGAATTAGTTAATACACTTGGTATTTGAACTGCGTCCACGTCTTCATCAGGCAAGTATATCGGCTAATGTGCCATTGATCATATGGTAAGCTCGATTGAAGAATGTCACCAGAACGCTTCGCCACTTTTGCTTGTGAGTAGTGATTACGTAGTCCGAACTTCTCGATGTAAGACACAGTAACTGTTTTGTTGCTTTCAACCAAAAAAGCTGACTGGAAGGTTTGTTTGAATGCACAAGCTGTGATCAAACCAGTGATGCTCATCTTACAGTAGTATTGTATGAGTATGCTTTTTATAAACATTACCACAGGGAAGAAAATGGTTGATACTAATCAAAAAGACATCAAACCGTAGTTAGTATTTTAAAATATGATTGCCACTTTTCTGGAAGAAGGAACAGTCTTCAGATTAGACGAACCACATACAACTTTTGCACAAGTTTCCGGCATGATTCACCGTTACTGACCAGCTGAATGGATATGGACAAATACTTGTTGTCTGTAAGATTGAGGCACGTGAAAACTGAATTCACTGAACCTATGCGTATCGGGATCAGAACTGAGGGTTTTGATAGGCAGTCGGTCTGAGGAATACTGAAAAGAGAACGACTGAGTATTTAGTTCGCTTTTGTTGGAGTTGGATCTATGAGTTAGTTCTTCACGACAGTGGTGGTTTTAGTTGTCTCAGTCGCTTTTACGACTGAGCTTTCTGCACCGAACAGAAGTCACATTCATCCTGCGTGACCGGTGTCCATAGCGTACGCATGCTCCTATATATTTAGTTCCATCTAGAACCAGCATTTCCTCTGCGATACAACAAATCCGAACACAAAGTGGCAGCGTTTTGTTCTATCGTGCAAGAATCTAATAGTTTTAAACTTCTCCAGTGTACGTTTTACGTCGTTTCCGGTGTACAGCATCATACCCCAGACGAAATTAATCAGTCTGATTGAGCGGTAGTTACCAATCTCTCCAACGATGCCTTTCTATAGATCGGAATGAATGTGGGTGACTTCTGGTCACCTGGGGAAAACTCTTTCCTCAGAGTAACCTGAAGCAAATTGGAAAGGTGTATTTTGATTACTCGAACCACTGCTCTAAACATATCCGGGTGGATACAAGCCAATCTTGTTAGTCTGTCAATTTTTATTGATTTTAGTGCATGTTTCGTCTAATTCTCATGGTTGGTTTGTTGCTCCACCTTCAAAGTGTAGCCGTATACGACCTGTTGGGTATCGTCATTCCGGCGTTCCCTTCAAAGCCGTACTTCGGTTGGCTCTAGCTTTCACTGTGTATCACTAAATTAATCCTTTAGGGTGTTTCCATTCTGGCATTATTTTCTCAGCACTAGTTAAGGCACATTATTGATCCATATTTTTGGCAGTCGAAGTTGCTGTTGCCAACAGACATAGACAGTCAAACGTAGGATACATTTGCAGAATGCTTAGATTCGAAATACACTACGCCAATGTTTTATTACAGATGTTTCTGTCGTCCAAAGTTGTCTGTCTTATCTGTCGACTTGCACAGTCGTTAAAATTTCCACGTATGGCCAGTTGATCATTCCAGTGGTCAGCAAACTGACAGATCAATAAAAGACAAAACGGTGGAAATTGTCATAGCAACAGAGGGGGAGACAGCAATTATTATGAATTGGAACCATTAGTAAACATGATATACTACCATGACTGAGAACGTTTCCAGATCACGATATGGATGATCGTGAACTTCTCAACCTAACAAGTGGCATCTTCCAGACCTGGTTAGTGTAGTGGGCAAGAGTTTCACAGCTTGAAACACGCCATCGTTTGACCAGAGTGTGTTTCCTTTCAGCCTGCAGCAGCAGCAACAACAACAACAGCGGTGAACGGTTTGCATTACGGTGGACGTTCAGTGGGTGTACGGACTATGTGAGCCAGTCAGCATAGACTGTGAGTTTTCCTCACCCACATTATTGTTAACGCACTTGCAGATTTTCCAGCCGTACTGAGCATTGAGTTCTGAGTTTCATCTTCCGGGCAAGTAGGCTAGGTCTCAAGCAGTTAGAGCAAATCATAATGCACGCACACAAGTGTTGTAAAGCATTCTCTTTAATCGATAGTCAGAAGTCTATGAGACGTTAAAGATGACGAGGATTTGCGACTAGGCCAAGTGCTTTATCAGCACTGTAGTTAGTCAACAAACTGATCTTACCTAAATAGATGAAGCAAGCAACTGTTACAAGCGGTTTGCATATGGTAACAAAGTTATGGTCAGGATCAATCTACTCTTGCAGTAGCCATTTACTATGAATATACACATAGATTATCCAGACCATTTATTCGATCCAACATTGTTTGCATATCTTATAGAGAAAGACCTATTAAGGTATGATCAGCTAACTATCTGGCCGATGCTGCAATCAACGTACTAGTATGTATTTCGTTGAAAATCGGTTGAGTAGTTACCAAAATTATAATGAAACAAACAAGCTCACCATGAGCTATACATCAAGTCAAGCCCCGGCGAGGTGGTCAAGTGGGGTCAACTAAACCATAGATGCAAGCAGAAATAAGAGGTGAATATAATGATGTTACGCAACTTGAACCAGGGAATTTTGATCGACCACTGGGTGGATGGTACTCCACGGCAGTCACACAGCCTGTGCGAAAGGCTTATGGAAGAGCAAACGTGGATTATTCAACCACATTGAGAACGTGTTAGACAAGACCACAATTTGGTGTCTCACAAATTTTGACTGCTTGTCCTCGGTTCGGTAAATTGAGCAAAAGGAGGTAGCTGGATTGACGATATGATCGGACGTAGGAGGTGTACCGTTGTTGCGTAAACACACTATTGATTCAGGCTAGATGACGATGGCGGACACTTGCAGATAAACAACTGGTCATGCGCTTAACGTAATTAGTTCAACAGGAACAACTATGTACAGAACGAAGCAGCAGACGCAGGCGCTTTACCGTTTAACCGTAGACAATGCTGTAGTGAATTTCAAATACATGAGTATTTTGGATGCGTAGAAGACTCCGTTGACAATAGTATTGAGTCTCACGACAGTAGTTTCAAAGAGCGCATCATCGTTGTCGACGAGACAAGGTAAAAATATTAGCCGTTCCAAGCTTCTGTCCCATCGACTTTACCTGGAAGAGGTTTATCAGCATGGCGCAGAACGAGGGCTTCCAAGGAGGCTAGCTGACTGTTTAGTTCAGACCCCGGTATGAAGGTTACGCGTCTCTGAACAAAGCTGAGTGAAATATAGTCAGTCAGATGCTCTGGTATACTATATTCTGGCCAGTAATGAGACGATTGGAATTCGATTGAACCATCCACCCTTGTAAACCAAGAGCCGCTCTATGCAGCCCTGCGACTGCAAGTAGACGACAAACTTAAACAATCGATTGGGTTACTACACGTTCTCGTGAAGGAAATGGTGGATAACCACAGTAAACTCTCGAATTTGACTTCTTCAATCTCTACATGTTTGTACAATCTCCGCGTTGAGTCTAGTAGAACTTTCTCCACAGGTTGTTTATGAATAAGCCGAGAAGGAACCCAAATGTTATTTGTTAGTTTCTGAGGCGGCTGCCACTGCTGTTGTGAGCCAGGAACACGGATGGTACAAGGGTTATTTATTCAAGAAAGCAACACATGGGTTGAACGCTTAAACAGGACCACAAACAAAAACACTGGGCCCAGACCGTCTCGGGTGTCACAGACACCAATGCTCAGTTTCTTTACGTAGCAAGGACCGTTTCGTGCGGTGCTGCACTCCGATGTTTCTCCTTGTATTTCTTCTGCGGTTAATTCGATGTCAAAGTATATGCTCTGGTCCCACTATTGAATAGCAATGGTGTGAGTAGCATAGTACGATCGCTCATCCTCATTACACTGTAACCTGTCCCTGACACTTTCCGATCGGTTTCAAACAAAACGGTGAAGACAAGTCAAAGTGAAAGGCCTTGAAGACACAATAACATCTCCATGTTTTCCAGTACATCTGTTTAGAAATAGGTTGCTCAATGAGGAACGTTCCGGGTCTGAAGTGTTCGGAAATCTCACCCTGTTTACAGTGTATGCAGTTACACTGTACGGGTTCTAGCATTACAATAATAGTCCAAAAAACCTTATTAATTACGACGGACCGTTGATTATACTCCCGGAAAATTATGCACCCAAGAATGTGGTATTATATATTCCAACCTCTATCACCCACAGTTGATCGCAGCTGCTGTATCCCCATAGATTTTCCAGTCGGCCCCTTTCAAAAGGAAGCACTAAACTCGAGTTTCCCTCTCATTAGAGCTCGTAAGTAACGAATATTCTTGCCGCGGCGCAGTGGTCAACATGGTTGCTTCATAAAGACGTGGCCGGAATTGCAATCCAGGCCGTAGCAGGGATATCCACTATTTGTTAGCTCTAATTAGAGCGAATTGGCCGAATTGAGAGTCTGTCTGAATGCAAAGACTGCGATCAATTGCGGGTTATGTTCAATCTATATGAAAACTAAAAATCCTTTGCTATTCACCAATACCATTTCAAAATCCCAGAATTAAAATTCAGGTGCATTTTTCTCAATACACGGAGTATCCTTCGTCTTAGACACACTTCATCTTTCGTACTTACTCCAGTACGAAAGCAAACCACAACCTTTTTGAGTAAAAAGATATTCTGAGTCAAAGTTTTGTGACGGACAAATTGTTTTAACCAATTCGCAAAAGGCTAGAAATTTCTGTCACTCACCTTATCCAAGCTCGACTCTGTAATGAAACTGTTGTGAGTAGACTCCGAAGCGCTTTGAAAGCCAGTGGCCTGAGAGTCGATTGATCGTGATTTGTCCTAATCGGAAACTGGGGCTTGCATTTGACAGTGGAAATAAAACGTCTCCTAAGCTCCTCCAATGTCACCCGCTTGCAATTAATTTGTCAATTCACTTTCTTCGGAAACCTGGCTTCCATCATTTGGGTCAGCCGCATATAGAGTCAATTTCTCTCCAGACGTTACCATTCAAGTTCCATGTAAAATGCCATCAAGTCGGGCAAAGCAGCTTGGCTTGGTCACAATTTGCAAACCGTATTGTGCAGTAACTAAACCAATCGACCCTTGATTCGTTTTTATTAACGATCACAGGAAGAGACGTCGCGACGATTGTGTACTACTGTAAATGAATCAAGGCGTACCGGCAGCTTGATCGAGCCAGCAATGCACTGACGGTAATCACAAGTGATTTCTATGTTGACTGAGAATCGGTACTTTTAAGGTGCTGAAACAGGTCAGAGCATATGGATCTTCTAGGGGATAGCTCATTGTGTGTTTGTGTGTGTGTGTGCCTAACTGTGGATTCAAATGTGAGCGGTCGCGAGGGCTCTGGCCGCTTAGGATTAGTTGGTCACCAGCGTACTCATAGTGCGCCGTCAACGAAGAGACAACGAGTACGTAGGTCATATCAGCATATCCATCCTATTTTTGTTAATGATTGCATCGACGAAGACCATGGTCGTTTGGCAACTAATCCGCTGCTCTCTTCAGAAACTTGGATGTCTGCGATATTCCACCCATTTTCTTCTTGGGTTTTGTTGATGTATTGAATAATGAATCGTTTGCTTGATCCTTGCTTTATCCTCTCTAGAATGCAATAACATGCACTCGTCCAATGAAATGCTTCTTGTATTACAATTTACATATCTTTCTTTTCAGTTTACATCTTGTCATTACAATCTCTGTTTAGTGTCCGAGAGATAAGGGTTTCCTTTTCGTGCTAGCCATTCAATTGGCTAACCAGCATTGGCCGACTAGACACAAAGGCCTCATTCACACACCTACTGGTCTTATTCCTTCAGGTTTACACCGGATACGTAGTGTGTGAGTGGAACCGCAAGTGATGCAGCGCAAGCCACTTGGGATGATGGTTTGAAGCGTAGGCGTTGTTTGGCTTCGGTCACTGTGACAAGCTAATCCGTTTCGGATGCCGCCAATAAGGATTCCAATTGCACTGACGTACACAGTGCGAGAGCTGATGGTACTGGTGTAACAACTATTCGCTAACCCGATTTCTAATGATGAAGTGTCAAACAGCTTATTCTGATGCGAAGTATGAACAGTTTATTACCATATATAGAAATTCACAATGGCATGAAGATGTGGTTTAATAAGTAATTGAATACAAGATCTAACAGGCTCACAAATAGTTTTGCGAGGTATGATAATGTGTGACAATTCGCCAACAACAGTAATCCAACTAAGCAGCATTGGGACAGAATCATCGGGCTAACTTTGACAACTTATCAAAACAGGTGGCAGCCTAAATAATGCGGAAGGCGCGACCTAGAATTAGGTAATCAGACTTAGCAAAAGTGATCTGTTGTCTACTAAATGTTTTACGGGGTGCAATTCAATTCCAAATAAACTAGATTAATTTATATAGCAATAATAACGTGGGTATGAACAATTCAGTTAAATAGCATCTCACTGAGGAATTTTTAGCAAGTAACCGTGAAGTGTAAATTAACGCTGTCTTGATAATGCTTTTATCTCGATAGCTTCAGTTA
>JTDE01002780.1:61686-74349 GCA_014338405.1 Paragonimus skrjabini miyazakii | reverse complement strand
GACAGGAGAACGATTAGGGTTCTCAACCAAAGCCTTTGGCTCAAAAGCCTATATCGCAAGACAGCGGGTAGTTGGCAGTGTACCAGAACTGGTACGTTTTCCGAAAGAAAGTGCCAACCCCCAACCTGGAGGACCAGGAGACTGGTTTGTCAGACCTCTACCTATTGGCCTGCCTGGCATGAGTGACTCTATCGGTGTGGTGGCCACACCGTCCAGTTTAGCCCACTAGGTCACCGAGATGTGCAAGCCTTCACACCGCGTCAGGGTCCAGTCTCGTTGTGCCACCATACGTTTGTGTACTCGCTATATGGAGGTTAATGTGATGCATGGAACACAGCTTTCTTCATTTGTTTGAGTATATATAGTGTTGACCGTAAAAATTTGTAACGATAACCAGCCTTTCACAACGAAAAGTCGTACGGTCAGAGAAACGCTTAAGACCTCCAATCCTCGAAGAACCCACGAACCTCCCAGGCCAAGAGGCAAGAACAAGACAACTAATTTACTCGCTCCGTAAAAGTCGCTTTACGACGTTACTGTTTCTATAGTCCAAAAATGACCTTGAGGAGAAGTAGAATTCCCATCATTCTCTAAAGACGCTCCAAAGGGTCTGATTCGTTGGCTGACGTCCAATCCACATATTGGGGCAAATATTGTACTTTTGTGGCACTGTGTCCTAAATCGGACTTCATATCTGAAGTTTGCAATTGGAATTTGCCAACCCTAACATGTAGGAGAAAAATTTACTTCTGCTATTTCTGACCATGATAGCCGATAGCTGACGGTTGAAAGGGACTCATGGGAGTAACAAGATTCACGACGCAAATGCTCGAGATGGTTAACGTTTGTCAAAACAACTCAACCGTCATCAGTTCAGAATTCCATCATTATTCTAGATGTCGTATCCTGTAAGTCCAAAGTGCAGTTAATATAACAGCCTGTATACGAATAAACTAAGCGCAACGGTCATATACCGTCGTAGGCGCAAGGTCAGTGATCGACATGTACATCAGCCCTTATGGGTAAACAATTACATGGTTTAAAACACTGATTTCCCTTGATCCAGTTCACCAATAACGAAAGAAGACACACGTCGCGAGATGTTAACATTTCGTTTATTCCCTTCAGTCACGAACATAAAACATTGGAATATATAGAACATGCGGGTAGCAACAGCAGAAAAAAATCAACTATTCGGTTTATATGAAACAAGGACTGTTATCAGTTCCAGGGCAGACAAACTGCATGAGTCATCAGTTTATGCACACACAGGACCGGACGGCGAGTTGATTGTTTCTATTGTTGTTGCTATCCACATGTACTATATATTCTAATGTTTTACGTTCGTGACTGAAGAGTAGACGAAATGTTAACATCTCGCGACGTATCTTCTATCGTTATTGATGAAACACATGGTTGGTCAAGTTGATCATTAGAACATGACATGTACAGATTCGGCACAGCCTGCGGTTGAGCAATGCCCGAGTGGATAGCACACACCTACACACACACAACGCACACTCGTTTTGTACACAACACTAGACGAGATGTTCGACCATCTCAGTTCTGCCCTCGTTGTCCCGCGTAGATCCACCAAATTTGGGTTACGTGCCGTGCGCCAGATTTGTGTTTGCTTATTAATCAGTATCACGAAAACATCCGTCCCAGGTGAGCAATCAAGGAGTACACTTGACAAAGTCTCAATGAGGCAACGTTGTGTGGACTTCATTACTGAATAATTATCATAGTGTCACTCGCAGTTTTCCAGTTTTCGAGTCAGCTCTTAAATCGGAACATTCTTTTTTCGCATGATACTTCGAAACACGAAGCACGCTTAATCAAGTTGCTTTTATTATCTTGGCAACCTCAAGCCAACTACTATGCGAAAGCACAAAATGGTGACGAAGTGCTTCTAAGGTTATTTAGTGCCACGGACGCTTATGCTGTCCAACAAAGCTCATTATCCTTGATAATTTGTTCTGCGAGTCCGTAACTACATTTCATCCGATGATCGATGCCGAGCATCCACTGGGACAGATGTGTGGCGGCGTGTTTGCGTTTCGATTTTATCACATCGGTTTTCGTAGTTGTATACGTATTTCGGCCAACTCTTTTCGAAAACGTGCAGTCGCTTTTGTTAGAGCTCTCCAGCAATGCATTTCCCTGGCGCAGATGGGGTTCGAACTCCAACTATGCTTTCACGGGGCAACCATGTTGAACACCGCCTCACTGACTTCACATCAGGCACGACCTGATTCCCACGTCCAAACGCCCAGCCACTTCCGCTCGTGAGCGCTGCTTACATTCCTCGATGGCCTCTCTCACTAACTCCGACTGATGGCATCATAATTAGGACTTCTGCTTAAACTGAAATCAAGCTAATCATTAAAATTGCTGTATAGTATTTTGATTACTGATAATTAGTCGATGGTTTGATGTATATAAATTACTCACCTTATTACTGTATTCAGTCTACAGCCTCACCATGTAAATGTCGTCTGCCTATCCAATTCGGCTTCTCTGGGGTTCCAACTGTATAGCTCTATTAGCCTGAAGAGACAATTGTGGACCCCCACATGTGAACTTGATGCTCCAATCACACTTCCAAACGTTTTAGTGAGAAGGTTTTGCAAATCCTCATCAGCACATCAGATTGTTTATTGATCGACCAATTTGCAGCAAACCATTTTGTGTATATGTGCACGTTGATTGAGTTCAAGAAAGTTTTCACATGTGGACTGACTGTTGCCAGACTGTCCAAACCTAAACAAAACCGTTCACGACAACCAGCCGTAAATCCGCGATTGTTATTGTAGAGCTACTGCGAGGCGCGTTGGTTGAAAACTCAGTAGTCAATCCAGTCCTGTATCATTGTACTGTCGCTGAGCAATTTCCTAACTTATCAATACACATTATATCTTATTTGCCATCTTGTGGGTTCAGTAGGAGCATTTTTAGTGCACTTGTCATCACTTATGTGGGCAAGAGGATTGGTGTGATTTTAAAGGTCGTCTAACTTTTACGTGCTCAGCAGCTGACCGCTATATGACCCCTTACCTGTAGAGCTTATCAGATTTGTGTGTTTTGTCGCTGCGTTCCCTCCCTCCATTTAGAAGGCCGTGTGAGTTTGATAACGGAAACAAAGCGACCGTCGTCTGCTGAACATGTTGCCTATCTCTTCACTGGCTTATTATTGATTTGCAAATGGCACGAGCGTCGTACCACGCTCAATCCGAACTCCGGTTCCATCCCAGTGCTTCGTGTGAAATACCGGATTCCTGCCGATTTATTACATCTGACGGATTTACCTCCGATAGTACAACCCAATCTGTCTGCTCATGTTGGAAGCAGCGGAACAGTCACTTCATCGGCTGTGGGTGCCGCGGTTTGGGCTGCGACTGCAGCCAACCACGGATCGGCTCAATGCTCGGGAACCACGGGCTTTTCTCATGCAGACTTTTCGGGCAATACGATTTCCAGTAAGTGTATTGCCTATTTTAACACACTTCATGAAGTCTCTCGACTGCTACTGTTCACTACCTATAACATATAATGTCATGAGACGCGAATTTTGTTAAGTTATGCTGCCAGCAAGTTTTGATTTTCCTGCTGCACGTCAGCAGCTGTACTGATAGAGAATCGAGCGCACTCATTGGCTACCAGTTTTCTTTGTTGAGTGCACCTTCATTTTTGCTATCTTCTGTAATCGTTTTCGATGTGATTCCTTAGCTATTTCCTATCGTTTACCGTCGCTGCCTAAAGCGATTATCAGCATGACGTATTTTTGCAACATTTTCTACTCTGTTGCTTTGTATTTGGAGATACTTGCTAATGATCGGGATTTAGCGACATGAAAAGCGTATAAAAACATCCGCCAGTTCATTTGTTCTATCTCTGTCTCAGTTCTGACTCACATGTCGCTTCGTCGCACGTTACCAAGTTACGAAGCCTGTTACGTTTAGGACATGTTGTAAAGATTACGATTGCAAGTTATCATACTTACTATAATCTAGTGTAAGATAATCATAAGTTAACTTTCCATTTGTGCGACAGACTGACAAACATATGCAACAGGTGTGATCAGGCTGCCAAGACGCACAAAAAGAGTTAGTTATGGTAGCTGGAACCGGAACCTGTAGCCATATGATTGGTTGTCTGAAGTTGTTATCAATGAGCTATCACGAACCCATTACCTGATTGTCGTGAGGCAACTAACGATCGCCAACGATTTGATAAGACAGTAGATTGGTAGTTTCGTTCAACGTGTACCTTGGCGTCCTAGACGCGGTAATCGTTAGCAGAGAACTGTTAATTGCATAGGTGAAGACTAACGTTTTGATACAGTTCCCAGTTTGTTTGCTTAAAATCCGTTTTCAAGAGAGACGTATCTAAACGTGCCTGAAAACTGTCCATCACATTCTGAACAGCTGTGGTTGCTGGATTTCGTCTACGGTATCGGGTCTTAGTGCTAACTCAATCTATGCGGTTAGATTCTGGTTTAAATAGCATTAGCACGAAAGGAACCGGCTTTCTATACACAAGCTCCCTTTTCTTGGACCACGGAGAGATCAACCGAAAGATTGGTACCCAAGTTGCAGAAGTGTGATCCGCTATCCACAATATCCCCGGTGATGCGGAGTCCGGGTGTAGGTGTGACACTTCCTCTCACAGAAGATCGAACAATGAAAACGTCTTATTCAAACCGAATTCGGCTGCTGCGGTCGAAAAAGCCGTGGTCACTCGCTACCGTTCCTCTTCACTGTGCCCAAATAGCACAATCATCTGTGCACAGCACCATAACGTAACACGTTTAGACTATTCAGCTGTCGGCTGTGCGTGCGGTGTTCTGTTTGAGAACCGTCCTCCAAGTTTTGGAAAGCGACTGTTAGTATCGTGGTCAAATGTGAGGTTAACATGGTTGGAACTAGGACTCAACCTCAGCTTAGGCTTGAGTCTGAGATTTAAATCAATGATAATGTCAGGATCATCGGAGTTCGACCAGACAACCACACTTTCGTCTTCTTATCCTCATGTGAAATTTTTATTAAATTCTCGAATTTTCTCGGATATCCAATCCTAACAAACAACATCTACCACATTTCCCAGTTCATGAACTCAGACACCAGGGTGAAACCCAAAAAGAGGGCGTGCAACGGTTGTTTGCATTCGTGGTACTTTTCTCGGAGTTGGTGGAGGTTGAATATTATGTCAGTAGTACTGTGACTGACCCGGGATCCGTACTGCCTCTTAGAAACACTGCTCTCCAATGTTTCGGTTTTACGTGGATCGCACACGTTAACTGTTCACGTTCTGTTTGCTCGTGCTACATTTAAATAGGGGTATAATGTGAACATCTTCGACTTCCTGGTGAGCTGTTTCCTGTTCTCAGATGGAATAAATCGATTTAAGCGGAACACTTTCCAAATCTGTCTCCATGTTTCAAGAGTTTCCCAGACGACCTGTGTTTGCCTTTATCGTCTGTGTTTCGAAGTTAACCAGTGAGGCTGTGATCCTCTGTTGGATGTGGGTTAAGAGCAGTTGACTCTTTGATGACTTGTTGTGACAGCCTGTTTAAAATCATCCAGTCAGTGATAACGGAGGTGGTGATTGTGAGACTGACCGTTTACCCATTTTCTTTTTGTTATGTTTTGTGTATTTTCTTAAAAAATTCTAAAACTGTTTGGCATATACGCCACACATAACCTTTCACTTGATGACTGGCCCATTAACGCCTGCTATTCTTGTGAGAGGACTTGTCAACTGTTCAATGTTGCTAACTATACAGCGTCTCACATTTGACAGACAGCTTGTTTTCATGTTCACCCTTTTTTACATATCTGTTGCTTATTTTGGCGTCACCGTTTGTTCTTCCCTTGAACAAAGCTGTGTATATTGCGCTTCAAAATAAACGATATAGTAGTAGTAGTAGTAGTAGTCTTGGTGGTCTCTCTATGTGTACGAAACGCCAGGGGCTCCATTCAATTTTGTTTCGTGAACCGGTCGAACGGACCAAAAATCGCTTCCACCGAATTGTGGAACTCTGTGTTACCGACGGCCAGCTTAGCCCCGCAACAAACCACTTGGTTTCTCCCAACAGTCGTCCTGGATTCCGCCAATTCGTTTGGCAATTGCTTTTTAATGCTACCCTTTTCTGTTAGTTACGTGGATCTGCGGTGAAAACCACTGCTCTGTTCTTCTCTCATTTCTTGTTGGAAACAATTGTATCATTCTCGTCAAACCATTCTGGGCGTTTTTGGGCTTATACCGATTGTTTCGATGACTTCTACGGCGTTCTTTATATCGAGATGTTGGCACATATCGTAACGGTGGTCAATACGGGAGTGTTTTCGCGACAAACGGCAGCCGTCATTGTCTTTGACTTCTACAGTTTTCACCACTGTCTGACCTTGCAAATAGGAGTAAACAACCTGGTCACGACTAGCCTATGATTTTTGCTACATGCAGCCGCGCATATCATTTGTATGTTACGTGCTTCACTAATGTCATGCCGTCGCACGATCGTGTGATGGCTTCGTGGGTGGGTCCAGGTAGTTATACCTTTCACATCCAGCTGAACCGGGGGTTTGTAATAGCCGATTTATGTGTAGAGCATAGATACACCAGACCTCGTTCTCATTGGTTGCACCATTGCCGTGGGGTCCGAGTATCCTCAGTTAGGCTACTGGGTCACGCCCAAACTGCCCTTTGAAATCCCCCTGAAACAACGTCCAGTTATTCACCGCTGTCGAAATGATTGTGGTGGAGAGCTTATCATAGAATTGGTTTTTTGTATCGTTGGTGGGACACGCTTTTATCATAAATACTAAGGAACGTAGTAGACTTACGTTGATCGAGTTGCAGGTACGTGGTCATGATTCGAGGGTTGGTGTGTGGTTCGTCTATCATCAAAAAGTTGATGCGGTCAGCATCTGAGAAACAGACACTGTGTCTCCGAGCCCCGTCCGTCTGACAACATATCCAGTAGAAGGTGTACCGGGCACATGTTTTCTGCACCTTACATCGGTTTAGAAGCTTTGTCCCACTCCAGACTGCGACCTCTATGCCGTAGCGGCTCAGTTCAATCTCGATCAATCCGATCTAGCGTTCCGATCGTCTGGCGCCTTATCAATCGAACGACATACACACATTCCATATTTTAACGAACAGCCTCTTGCGTTCATGAGCACGTCTCAGATTGGCACAAGGGCCCTCAACTGAAGTCTCTAACTCAACAGTTTGACTTATGGGACAAAACGAAATGGAATTTTCTTGGCGGGCCCTACCCGGAGCCAATGGCTCAAAGCCTGATTCGTTTGACAGTGAGAGGCTAACGCAGCCTGGGTACGCAGTAAACATGATTTTAACGTCTCATTTCGATGGATCTTGCACGCGGTAATTGTGTTGTGAGGTACATCAAGCTTCTAGCAATTGGCGCAAGTTTTTTGAACGTACAGAATAATACTCCGATAGTCACGGTCAACCGTTATGCGACTGGAATACTCTGTTTAAGGGTAACTTTTATGACCTTCCTTTGTTTTTGGAAGCTAGCAGCGCTGCAGCTATAAGTATGTTCCGCCCTTGAATAATGCTCTGTCAACAGTTCCTTTTCAGGGTCTCTGGTGATGATGAAATCGAAATCTGCGTTAAAATTGAAGTGGAGACGGCAGTGCGCTCGAAGGTAGAACAGGACTTGCTTGACTGGATTCTGGTGAATGGTCGTCTGCATGTCATCAGACTTAGTACTTCAGTCAACGTTTGCCAAAACGGACCAGAATGCTGTTGTTTGTCATATCTGCATATGTTCCAACAGACAATAGTTCAAGTGTTATCAATCACACCTTCCATGGTGATATCTGATCTTCCGGGACACAAGTACTCAGACATTGTTGTGCTTGATGCTGGTATGAACGCATAACCTGGTCGTCCCACTCATTAGGATAGGCAGTTGGATCATATGTTCAGTGCCCGTGTGTGACACACTAATAATACAGGTAGACTTGTACTAGTACACACATCTCACGGGCTGTATATATCGAGTTGTGTATTTCAGCATAAACAATGGCAATCCGTTACATGGAGACCACTGTGTGAAACTCAACCATGGACGCAAGTCGATCATATCACCGACAGCCATCGGTGGCGCAACTCCGGGTCAGTACAGTGGACTGACCCGAACGAACAGTAAACAAAAATATCAACAGCTATTCGAACCTCTCGTTAACAGGTCTATTCGAAAGGGGCTCCGCATATACGACAGCAGTGAATTTCTACTGATTCGGCAGAATTAATGAACAAACGTCAACTAATCCCCTTAACCCCGAGTACGACAAAAACCGCTGTAAACCGAAACGCAGACTTACGAGCAGTCCTCATAAAGGCCGTGAAGCTTGCTTACCTGAGTGGGCCGAAGACATGGAGCAGATATTTCTATCAGGGAATATCCGGGTGATGTTTCCCTGCTTCGTGGTTGTAATGACAATCAACAAGGTGCTAGTGGGGAAATACATAAAAAAGACGTCTCACGAACTTGCAGCTTGTCGCGGCGATTTAACAGATGGGCCGAACACTTTGAGGAACAGTTCAACTGCATTGTGCCGGTTCCTTCAGCTGTGGACAGTGGATATTGCATGGTTAGTTATGACATTCCAGACCGCCTTCCACAGAAAAACGAAGCGGATTTGTAGTTTAAACTATCGAAGCGCAACGGAGCCCCCAGTCCGAACTATGTTCCTGTAGCACTTTTCAAAAATGGCGATGAATGGTTGTTGTCTGAACTTACCACAATCTTCTGTTCCATATGGAAGACACAAGAGGTACCTCAATACTTCTCATTTTTACAAATAACGCTCAGACATGTCAGCTACGGAGGTATTGGCTTTGTCTCTCAGTCAAGATAGTCGTAATGCCGTGGTTTCAGAAATACAGAGGGAACCACATAAAAGAACGGACAGATTTCCGATCGTCTGTCACAAGATGACGGACACCGGAGCATTGAGACTCATTTACTCAACCAATGATCGTGGCATTTTTGGACCTAAAGGCTACCATTGGCTCAATTGCTCGACGCGCTGCGTGAGACTATCCCATTGCAAAGAAGTCTCACTGAAGTATATCAGTTTCTTAAAATCGTTGTATGCCCGCTCTAAATACATAATGTGTTTTTTAGGCAATTATATCGAGCGTTATCTCACGTCAAATGTCTTTTGTCAGGAGCGTCTTATCCCGCATCTTCCTGTTCATCTGCGTGGTAAGCGTTATTTTGGATGTAACACTCGAAGGTTTCGTGAATTTCGGAATGGTATTTTGACTAATATTGAGTTTGCGGACGACACTATTTCATGCAGTTCTTATCTGGGGAACATGCAGATCATGCTAAATCGTTTAATTGATATAGCTAGTGTGTATGGTATGCACTCTGCACCTTCAAAATGTGAAATACAAAGTGTTGCAAGATTGAGATGGCATTGATCTTATCTTTGTTATTACAAGCGGGCTGTTGGAAACCGTCGATCTCTTCGTCTATCTTGGTAGCGTTCTCTCGTCAGCTTGCAACTTTACTGACTTGGTGCTCACGAGGATAGCGAAAACATTTAATGTATCCCTAGCCACCACTCCAATGTAGTAGTAGTGATCTCTGTATCGTATGCACGTACAATCTCGGATTCTGTGTGATGTTAAAAGAATTTTTCAGATACAAAGGGTGTACAGCACGGCTCTGTGTTCTGAGCCCTACTTCCAAAATCGGATGTGGGCGATCGCTCTCTGGGAATTCTTCACTGAGCATGTTTTACTCGTCCTCTGATATTGTGCAGTTGTGCAGAGAACTCTTATTCTTGTGTCCCTGAATCGGCACTTTTGGTGTGGCGAACTTTTGGATCCACGTCTATTCATCTGACAGGTTTCTAACATTCCATTGGTTTCCCATTGCATCCTGACACTCTCAGTCCTGCTGCACTTCGTTCATTAATCTAGTTAGTACGGTTGCTTGCTATTTGACTCAATTTCCACCCTGTGTGGATTAGTAGCCGGACATGCTGTGATCCTCTTCCCCAACTTGTTTACTGTGATAGTTTCAGATTACGTCTTCATTTCCAGTCAAACAACCCAATATACTGCCAATAACATCTTGAAACTACATGTTGGTGTGATTATTTATATCGCTTTCGCCGTTTTATATTCCCCTTTTCATATTTTATTCCTTTTACTAATCTCATTTTGCTTTATTAGACAAATATCTACCAAATATCTCGCTTCTCCTTTCAGACTTCCTTGCTACCAATCTGAACAGTGGATCTATAGCAAGCCAATCCAGTTTATCTAGCGTTGGTGTCCCTCCGGTTACGACCACTTTTCCTTACATGTTTGAGCTGGAGTATCTAGACTGTTCACAACTGTCCTCCGTGTCTTCTGCCACGTCAGGCGGCGTGTCAGCGCCGTCCCATCGTACGCATTGCCCTCACTACCAACATCACACACGGCACGTAAGTCCGCAGAAGTTGACCGGTACGAGTACGGCCCACATCGCAAGCCAGGCGGTCGAGGCTTCCTTATATCCGTCTGCGAGTCTTGGCAGTCCCAACCACGTGACGGTCGATTCAAACAATAACGCTTGTTTATGCTTACCTCCGGGTGTGCAAGTTCATCATATTACGTTAGCTTTCCGCACGCCCGAAGAAAAAGCCGATTGGACAGCCAGTCTGCTGAGTGTACAAGTGCATCGGTGAGTTCAGGTCAATCTCAATGATGTACTTGATTGTTCGCATAATTGCAAGAATAACAGCTTTTGCATTCTCTAATCAAAGAGGTTATACCGCTGAGTGATGAGGTAACCATATTTGAAATTGAAATAACAACTGGGCGTTGGATTCAGTTTGGAATACTATTTTTAACCCTCTTTGACTCAAACTCAAACCCATCGTCTTATTTTTCGGGGTTCGATTTACTCATCACAGTGTTGCGTTTATCACGAATGACTGCAATTTTTTTTGGGGGGGGGGCGGAGTGATGAAATCAGATTGTTTAGCACATTAAGTGCAGATTGTTGTCACTCAGTTGGCTCATGTCCAGAGGTTGTTCACATGTTCCGTATTTGTTTGGCTGAAAGTTATTTTTTCAGGTTTTGCATTGTATGATGTTTACTGCCATGCTTGGTCACGTGTGTGCTGAATGTTCCATCAGGCTGCTTATACCTAGACAAGTTGGATTGAAGTAACCGGGGAGTGAACGCGCGATTGTGTTATGGCGTGTGGTCATAATAAACAACGTCATCAGGTGGCGACCCAAATCTGTGCTAGTCGTCTTGCTATTTCAAAAGCCAAGATGTCGTACCCTAGGATTGCGACAATTACCTTAGCCTTACACCAAAGTGTGAGATTACGGAGGTGGTTGATTGGTTTGTGTACCTAGGAAGCTGCACCTCGAATGACGAAATCAAAGTCCATATTTCTAAAGCTAGGGTAATGTTCCACAACTTGGGTAGCCTTTAACGTCAAAAAAGTGTCTCGTTTAAACCTTATTGTCATATTTATAGAGCTATAGTTAGAACAGGCTTACTTCATGACCGTGAAACATGGACACTGTAGGTTGAAGATATAAAGCGTTTTGAGGTCCTCCACTAGTCTTGGTTTGGTTGAAGCACACGTATCAGATGACAACAGCTAATGAGCAACATGTAGGTTAGAGGATGGATTTTTGACTGTAAGGCTCCAGCATGTTCGCCCACCCAACCCTTAATAATATATTGATTCAGGTGTTCAAGTCATACTCAGAATATCAACCCATTCTTTGATACCGTCCGCCATTTGCCTAGCCTCCACTTCAGTGACGTAGGTTGTGAGATAGTCAATTGATTATTTTGTAGAGATTAATAAATACTGAGAACAAAGACATATAGGCGAACATATGTTTTCGATAATTCATCCTCAGGCCGGTACAGTTATATGAGGAGTTAATAGAGTTAGATCGAGATATCGATCAGACTTATTACAGAGAAACTAGGTCACTGGTCAGTCGAATTGGCGATGACTTGATTGGTCGGTTACTTCACGCTTGTCCGTTGGTTTGACCGCGGAGGTTGGCCATCGATCCGGTGGATTTGTGGCCATGGTAGGTGCAGCGCTTGAACAAACCGTTTTTGATGACATAATACCGGGTCAAGCAGTCTATTCGTCGTAGACGGTACTGTTCAACGCGGAACCCACCGAAAGAATACGTGGACAGGTCAATACACAAACTTTCAGTTTTGTACCCCTAAAACAGAAGAGAAATCTAGTGCGCTGCCTGACTGATAGAGCATACAAAATTTGTTCACCGGATACGTTAGAAATTGAACTGGAATTCATAAGGAATGTGCTTCATGATATCACCTAAACATGAAGTGCATGACATAAGAAAGAAGAATGTGTTAATCCGATTGCCGTTCAAAGGTGACAGTGCCGCAGAATGACTGTCAAATAGGCTCAATCAGACAATTAGCAGGACCCATGCTACAGCTGAACTCTGTATTCAATTCTCCATATCCTCAATTCTCAGGTTTTATAACAAAGATAGACTGACAGTTCAGACCTTATCTATGTGTATCTACTCATTCACTTGTTCCTGTGGAGCAGATTATATTGGTCGAACGTCAAGACAACTTTCAAAACGAATCCGAGAACACCATCC
>JTDE01002779.1:47244-82437 GCA_014338405.1 Paragonimus skrjabini miyazakii | reverse complement strand
AAGGTAACATAGCAGACCAGCGTCTGCGTATATATAGTTTTTGAACGGCCTTGAAGAATCCCACCTGAATTGGTGCATTAAAAATGGGGTGGGCCAATCACAGACACCGGCGAAACGTGCGCCAAAATTGAGTTTTGGCACGCTGTTGCGCGAAAAAGTAAAATTCAAAAATAAGTCATTTTTGGGGGAAAGTAGACTTTTCTCAACACTTTTCACATGAAAACTTTGGTTTTCGCCTAACATACATCATTGTATATTTTGTAAGTTCGGTCTACCAAACATCGTATCAAGTTCCGTTTGTGTTTCATCGAAACAAGGCTGTTAAAATGGTTATTCTAGCTAGTCCATGTCCGCTCTCTATTTATGCCTCGTTGAATCGATCTATCTGGACGTCTCGATAACACAATATCAAACAGAGCTAATCTTCCTCTTCTGTCCTACTTTCATAGTGAGCTGAGTTAGCGAATCAACGATACAGAAAGTGTCATTCACATACCTTTTGTACACTGCACACTGTTCTCTCAATCCTGCCAATTTTGTTTGTTCAGTCATTCCACGAATATGTCAGCCAGCAGTGTACCCAACGGTGAGCCAGTTGCAACCCCATCCTTTTGGCGACAGATTTTTCCATCAAACCGAAATAGGATATTCTACGTGCATGCCAACAGGGCCCCTCAAATTGCTTACCCAGCATTCCAAATTTTACATCATTCTGGTGGATGTGATCAAGTATCAAATGAACTGCTTCTCTAGGTGACACGTTCGTAAACAACAAGCACACATTCAATAGTAGTAATATCGTATTTTCCACAGTCAGACCTTCTGTAGATTTAGTGAACTAAAACGGCTCTTTGGGGCTATGTGGAACTAGTCTGTTATTGACTGGTTCTAAAAGTTCAGCTAACCAATGCGCCGGTACATGGTACGGCGAGTTTTTAATGTCTAAAATCAGGCACAGGGGCAAGTTTTCATGCACTTTAGCCAAGCCGTTTAGTCTTGGTATGACTGGGCCTATTAGTCGTGCCCGCTCGAATACCGACTCATCAATCCATTCATTTTGCTGCACGATGCATAAAGATTTAGAGGTTGGAAGTGTCTTTTCTTTCTCAGTCTCCATTCTTCGAAATATAACATCCTTCAGTGCATCATCCATCTTGTCTAGCTATGCTTGGTATATCTAATTGGACTATCCTTCCGCCACTATCAGGTTGAGTAATCAAGATGTCTTTTTTAGGTTGTTTTAAGCTTCTTGTTAGCGTGCCACGCGCATTTGTTTTCAAGCCAGTCGTTGTCTTAAACTGTTCCAAAGTTATTTTGGATGAAGGCGTAAGACCATCTAGTTGACCGAACACGTTTTTGATTTAAACTTCTAAATCAGGCTGTCGGATACGCTTCTTTGAGCAGCAATAGTTCGGACCTGATGATGAAACTTCCTTGAGTTCAGCAAGTAGGCTGAATGGCAGTAAAGCAAAAACGTACTTGTGCGGGTTCACTGGTAAAGTCGGTAGTTCATGGTTGTTATTCCAGCTGTGGTTCAGTTTCCCGAGTGTAATTTGTAAACAGGCATTAAATTGAACGATCATCCACAATTAGCTATTCGAACGCTTGAAGACTGTGCAACCGACTGCCTTTTAGATCACTTGTTCATGTGGCGATTGTGTCGGTTACATTCAGCGAATGACTAACCAAGGTCGTTGTCATCGCCTTAACACGAGTCCTTCGCACAATACTTCGAATAAATTTTGGAACAACATTCTTTCCTGTACATGGTTTCAGAAGACAGCAGTGTTCGTACGCTACTGCATATTTAATGCAGAACCAGCAGTAACTGTTCAAGTCTTTTAACATAGTTGGGTCTTTGGATTGTTTCAGCTGCTCAAGTATACCCAGAGACTTCATCAGAGGTCAAAATGAATGACTAACCAGCTCACTTTCGATGTCATATTCAGGCCAAATACAACACGATACAGAAATAGTTTCACTTGTTCTTTTGTTTTGCCTAAAGATGACGCATTGAAAACGATCTTGTTCGCCACGTTTTGACCTCTGGTGATCTAACTTTCTGTTTCCTTTGTCCTATGCTCAATGGACAATTTCTTGTTGTCTCAGAGTCTTATGCTAAACCGAGGCAGTGATAAGCGAGGCGGGTCATTTTCCTCCTAGATTTCTAGATTTATCCTCGATATTTTTTAACAGATGACTAGCCACGATTTAGCGAGCATATTTTTCTCCCTCGTGACTTTAAATTGTTTATTTGGTGAAAACTAATGTTTGCTTTTCGTCACTTATTTTTAAAACCTTTTATACTTCAGTCCTTGAAAATAGATTTCACGTTTTTCATTGTAGCTCGCCACCTGGGCTGTTGGTTCTGTGATACTTGCAACTTTTCCACTTCTGTATTATCGTTTTCATGAATGCAGTCCAGAACAGCACGAAGCTGCGCGGTTTCAAAAGGTAAACATTTTATATTCTATTCACAAATGTTTCGCAGGTGGTCTCAATCTGGATGATTCACGGACTCGTTTTCAGATTGAGTTAGAATTCGTACAGTGTCTGGCCAATCCGAGCTATTTGAATTGTGAGTACATCATTTAGCTAAGATTCTCATTGTTCTCAGTTCTTGCTCAGCAGGGATGTTTTGAAAAACCCGCATTTGTTAATTATCTACAATATTTGCGCTACTGGAAAGAACCGACGTACTCCAGATATCTCATGTAGGTGTGCAATTATGAACATTTTGCTGATTATCAGAATGTCTCGTGAATCGAACCTGGAACATGTCGCTTGGTTTTGTCTAAGCCTAAGAAATCAAATGGCATTTTGTCCACAAGAATACTGGATAGTTGTACACGTGATCTTAATTCACGAACTTGTGTACTTTCGATAGACTATTCTACCTGGTTCTGTAAGCGTCAGACTGAAACAACGGAGCGAGTTATAAAAAAATAGCTCTTTAAGTAACAGTTAAAAGGGTTTGTAATTTAAATTTTCAGTCTTCATGTCACACGATACTTACTTCTGTGTGGCATTTGAGCTAATTATTGTCAGGCTGTCCAAACCTAAACAAGAGCGGTCGTAGCATCCGAACTTTGATCGTACTAGCTTGGTAGTATTGGACACCGCTGGTACTGAGTGTGGCATGCTCGGAAGTAGAAACATGCAATTCTGGTCTGGTTTGAGAATGCAGAAAACCCTGTGACCAGAATGGTATAGGATACTTGCAATATTTTCGAAACTATATAATGTATATATATATATATATATCGCAACATACTGCTGTAACAAATAGTTCCAGGAATAAAATATTTAGATCAAAATAATCAAATGGAATGTCAATCTACGCACTATTCACTGACCATCTTTGTGATATAGGCTGAATCGTATCAAGACCTCGTTTTGGACTCCCTCATAGGTTATGCCTTCAGTTCTCTGATTTGTATTGATCCATTTTGTGACATGCGTTTAATTTATTTTCCAGCTATCCTTTCTGTTTGCACATTCTCGATTTGTTGCAATCGGCAGAATTTCGTTCTGAATTAGCACGTGGTCACGTGTGCCGATACATTGATGATCAAATCCTACTGCATTGGCAACACTATATGCGGAAACGCGCAGCCCTATTGGCCAAACACGTGGAGGATCTGACTGGTCTGCCACCCGGTGGCAGCGTCTCTGGAACCACGGAACCTCATACTGGTTCGGTACATGATTCTTAGCCTTAAAGATTGATCTGCGCTTGTACAGGCGATCTTTGACCACTGACTCCCTTTATGAACAATTTAGTGGATTGTTTGTTAATGATATGCCCGAGCCTAGTGTGTTTTGGCTCTGTCGATCTCCTCTCTATTACCCTGTATGTGTACAGTTTTTCGTTTTCTTCATTTGGTAAGCTAACATAACAATATGGTGTTGTATCGTGTGCACAACAAAATATCAAACCACATTTCACCTAATCATGTGTACAGTTGTTTGATTATGTGGTTAATTTTATGAAAGTTGAACAGCTGTTTTGAAGTGTGAAACATCCAGAGTTTGTTGACTTCTTCACTTTAACTGGAAATTTTTGTTATGATTGTCGAAAATCAATCAGTGAGATGATTCATGAATTTAATTCTTATACTGCTAGATTCAGTCAAATTCTGTTTAAACTAACCTAGTTTAAAATGCGCAACATTTAATTTATGCGCATTTCCCAGTATGAGTTGAGAACCGCAAAGCAAGGGAGTAGACTAAAAAAAAGGGAAATAATAAAACAACCTTTAAAGTACGTTTCGTTCGCACCCTTTTGTGGCATGCATTTTTTTAGATCATGGCAATGAACGACACTCGCGACAACATTCTCCCTTCTGTTTCCTGTATTCTTTAGTCTCCAGCCATCGATGCTTAAACGTTTTTGTGTGAATTTTTAACCTGGAAGAACCAGCAGGAAGTAAACTTAGTGTGGACTTTTTCATACCTCCAAATGAATTCACCGTGCCGTTTTACTTTTGACACCCAACAATTACAAATGAGTTTTGGTAAATTTTGGATTGGTACACACAAGACGTGTTCAAGTCATCCTAAGGGATCTAATGAAATTACTTCATATAGAGCAGGGCTATCTCTTTCTAGCTTGTCGCCGTATTTCGTTGCTATCTTGGCGGTACCACCGCACAGACAATACCGAACGCAATATAAACATCCGACAAACACTAGAGCAGCGAAATTTTGTTATCGTAGAACGATGACGTATTGTTCACCCTGCCTTTTATCATCCGCCTTTCATGAAATGGGTATCCAGACCTGCCTCAGGTTATCAACCAATACCAGCCGAACATTGGTGATACACAGGGACCGTTGGTGTTTACGACACATCCCCGGGGCAGTAGAGACTTCCAGTGGTATTATAATTGTCATCTACCAGAGCGATCGCTTATATCAACCCCAGAGGAGCATTGCACAAGGCACGCCCTATCATGATGTCTCAATCACCTGGCGGCGACGCTTGTGTTTTCATTGTCTTCGGTGGACAAGCGATGTTTTGTACCGGTGTTCTGATCTTCTGCTGTAGAGAAGAGTTTTCAATGGTTATGTCGTTCCCCCCCTTGTTTTAGTTCGTAATTTGATGCTGTTCTCTCCATGTCTGTGTGACAGTCCACCGTCAGTGCGAATCCTGAATGTACTGTGCATGTTGATGGGTTTAAATCTTCCGTTATCAAAGTAAAACTTTACCTACTTGAAACTGAGCTATCTCGAATGCTTTTGTCTGTATCATTTCTAATTAGCATAACTGAATGTTTTGCAAGGTGGCAAATGTCACATAGTGTGCTAGCTAATGTTTTGCTGAGTTGCAAGTGCCTTTGTAGTTCCTTGGATGACGGTTAAGGTTATTTTCTTTTCTTTACTGAGTTGTTTATGCATCTTTTACTTTTTACGCATTGTAGCTAACCGTTTGAGCGTGGTTAACTCTGATGGATTTTGAGATCTTGTGCGATTGATGTTCTAAAACTGTTTGCATTTTCCCCATGAGTCATTATTATGTTACTCATTTGCTATGGGAGTACCGCACAAAGAACAGTGCGGTTTTCAGCCTGTTTTCAGAACGGATAAACATATTCCGCTCATGAGTGTATGACGTAAGCTTTGATTGTTCGGATACATCTAGCAGGTGTCAACTCATCTTCTCCTGCACGATTACTCATGGTTGCTGACTGTGCGATTGTTTTCGTTTTATATCTGGAACCCTCATGTGGTGCAGTAGAACTTATTTGAAAATGAAATGAATCCATCTTGAATGTTAATAAATACACTTCACGCGACACACGGGCACCTGTCAGTACATCTTTGATGATCATAGTGTGAAATAAAACAATTAAACAAATGCAAAGGGCCAACTGTTCTTTGCACAACTGTTGTTGTCGTCGCCGGTAGTTTCGTTTTTTTGCCAGGTTAATCATAGAAGACAGGCAGTCGATTACATTTAGTGTCGTCTTCGTTTTCTGAATTGCCGACTAATTGTGTTCCTATCGGTCTTAGCCTCTTCGATCACCGGAATTACACGACAAACTGTGCTGACAGGTGGCTGGTGTTGTTGTCGCTGGTTTCCGTGGAAGAACTCTGTAACATTGGGGAACTGGTGACCGTACCCGGTCGCACTGGGGTCACAAAACCGCTCGGAGAATATAATTTGTTTGTACAGTTTTGGAAATTGGGTTTCCAGTTCAACAAGCGCTCGATGCAAGTTATCCGCCTTGTGAGAACTGATTCGGAACTGCATGCAAGGAAGTCCTCGAACAGAGTAGACGGTGGTTTCGTTCAGTTCAATTCTACACCCTGTGTTCTCTTCAATTGCAAATATTCTTCTGTCTGTTACCTTTGCTACACTGGCCAGCAACCGAGATAGGCGATGGTCTTGGCAATCGCGCAACACTTGCTGCCAGAACGCAGCCCGCCGAGTATCTGGTCTAGTACTCAGTCTTGCCATGGATGAGATCTCACTGTGATTAGTGTTATTGTAGGCTGTTGGATTAGAACTATCCTGATAGGACGATTTATTCACGCTCCGATCCAACATTACCTGGCCTTCACGAGAGGTGGAACTCAACTGTTTTGTGGACAACAGGGGTTCGTGCGTTGATAGTGAAGCTGATCTG
Organism: Paragonimus skrjabini miyazakii; assembly: GCA_014338405.1. Classification (NCBI taxonomy): domain Eukaryota; kingdom Metazoa; phylum Platyhelminthes; class Trematoda; order Plagiorchiida; family Troglotrematidae; genus Paragonimus; species Paragonimus skrjabini miyazakii. Next base: position 75,805 of record JTDE01002779.1, on the reverse strand, counting down.
GACAGTGAGTTCTCTACGACTGACTGTATCGGTTCTTCGGGCAGATCTGTGTTAAGTGCGACCGGTTGATGATACCCTTTCTGTGTGTCACTATGACCAGCCCTTCCTTCTACGTCGAACAGATCTGCCTCAAGTTTCCGAAGAAGTTTGTTTATCTCTTTTAGGTAGTTACGCAACCGATTACAAGCACGGAACGGTAAAACCAACTCATCAACTTCCGATGGTACAATGGATATGTAGGCAATAAAGTCCACTGGTTGACCCAACTGACTCCGGTTGTCGTCAGATGTCGGGATGATCAAAGCACGCGCACTACTCACATTCTGTTCTTTAATTCTCTTTGCGTTCTTGCATTTTGGCGTTACCAATCTCTTAAATCTGTGTAACTGTTGGCAGAACCTTCTAGGCTTTGAAGTAGAGCGTCTGGATGACCAAACAGATGGCACGTGGTCTTGTATTCTAGTCGTAGCGGCATTGCTACAAACCCTATCCTGTCTGGATCTTGTCGATTGATTGGTTTTTCTACTTTGACACTTGTACAGCCATTTCCGAAGTTTAGATTTGATTTTGAAATCCACCGAATCATTGCTTATTCCATTTTCCGACTGATTTTTCCCAAAACGTCGTTCTCCAATCTGAGACCTACGATCAATAGAAGATCGTGGATTATTTCTTATCGAGCCCCGATTGTTCATACTGATCGGCCGAGCGTCTGAACGAGATGTGCTTCTCATACGCTGTCCGGATCGTCGTGTCCCTTGGGCAAATGCTTTTCTGAAATAGTGCTGTTGATTATCGTTTGTAAAGCGTTTAGTTTTAACAGCAGAGTTAATGGTTTTCTTCAGGAACATTGCGCTTTTCCTGATATTTCGGTTAACATGGGAAAGCAGCTTCGACTTATTACGCCTGGTACCATTTGGTTGTTTGAACCTTTGTCGTGGAATTTGTTGATTCTGTCGCAAATTTGTGCGCTTTGACTGACTTGTCCTAGGTCGTGTACTGTTGTTCCAGGGAGGACGCCTCGAGTTCGGTATTGGTTTCACATGTGGTATTGGTTCCCAAAGTAGACGTTTCGGTGGGCGTATCTTCGGCTTTCTTCTGAATCTGGCTTTTTTGCATTTATCTACTACTTCTCGATTGGCGGTCATATGTTCTGAAGCTTTATCATTTTCACACGTCAAGTTTGATGGTTCATTTGTGTTTGTTCTTATTGGAGTTATGTTCGCCTGGATGTGATTCAGCACTTCGTCGTGACTACTTACGGATGTGTTTGGTTGTTCCGGAGTTATTGTTCCCTCTAAAGTTAATTGCTCCTCAAGGCCGTTTTGAGGTGTTGTTTCGCTCAATTCCGGTTCTAGTGACCCATGCGACAATTGCCCTTCAGAATCAGATTCCACGGACTGCGTCAAGCTGAATATTGCCTTGTCTAAAAACGGCTGCTCCTCCTTTAATGCAATTGCCATAGTTTCCGGGACTTTCTTTTTTCTTCCCGTCGCAATCCCTGGTCTGGGTCGGTGTTTGTGCGCTGTTTGCTCATCAGAACTGGAATGCAGGAATTCCGAAGCGACGGAAATTATAAATGTGTCCGACGTATCGTCATCTTGCCTACGCTTGTCATCTCCCTTCACCGAGGACGAACTTGGAGGCGTCACACTGTACGATTTAAGATCTTCCAGTTTCAGCAATGGAGGAACTTCGTTTCTCATTAACTGATCCATCTCGCCATTGTTGCTTTGTAGCCAGTATAGTTTTTGTCTAATGCACTTAGTTGACCTAGGATGGAACCTCCGCAAAAGTGGAGTGTTTACTTTTTCTGTTTGGTGCCGTTGATTGTTGGTATTCAAGTTGGGTACATTGGTAATATCTCCATTTTGAGGTTCGTTTGGGTAAAGCGACGTAGATCCGCAGTTCTCATTATTTATACTGCTATTGTTACTGCCATTTCGCGCACCTTCAGCTGCATTTCGTGTAATCTGTAATCCGGCTTTTGGTCTTAACCTGGGACTATCCTCACTTAACCAAATGGATTTCAGTGGACGCTTGACTTGTACGTTAAACAGCGAAGCTGATCGTTTTCTTTTTGATGATTCTATAGATAACATTGTTGATGGTCTCGTACTGTTGAATGTACGAATTCCCGGTCGACGAATCCTAGCCATTTGCTCAATCAATCCATTTCTTCTCTCCTTGTTTAGTGCAGATTTCACTCTCCGGACTTGGCTGGTAGGTATATTTAAAGCACCTGAGTCGAATTTCTTTGTTGACTCATTTGATGTTATGTGCGACAATCGTACAACGTTATTTTGCAACGGCTTTTTGCCGGTGTTGCAGCTAAAAGTCGGCTTTCGCAGACCAGGGTTCGGGAAGGAAACATTGACTGTGTTTTCACGTGGATTTGTTGAACTGCTAACTCTCACCAGAGATCGTGAATCTGATGAGTTCAAGTGAGAAATGGGAGACCCTGTATTATGACTCAAGTGACGTTGTTGCTTTGCAAATTTCTGTTCGACTTGCAGGGAGTTCTGCTTTTCTCGTGGAGTCGAAAGCGAGTGTACGCGGCCCGGCAGATACCGATCGTCAAGTAGATCTTTTATGTGCAAACCGGGTGAAATTCTCATCCCTGACAGATGATGGTCATCATATTCCTTATTTATTTTTGATTCCGGTGATTGCTTACTGTGCTTCGTTCTGCCGATATGTGCTTCGGGCTCAGATTGGTCCGTCGACTTGACTTGACTTGCTCGTGAATTGTTAGGGGAGACGACAGACAGTCTGTGACTCGGTTGGGGATACTTGTCTCGATTAGGAAAGAGAACCTCGGTGCCCTCCCCACTGGGTATTGGAAATATTACCTTTCTGGCCCTTCTACTTCCCTGAGGCCAATCAGATTGTTTCCGTTCTAAACAGCAGTCTTCCTTGATTAACGACCTAGGACGTGGAAATCGTTTATTCAACCCCATCGTGGAACCAAATAGGTTAGAAGACTTCTTCATGCCCTCCGTGATGACATCAGTGCATTTTGATGGATTTAGTCCTAAGGTGGCCGGATACTTGAGTCCTGGTCTTGAGTGCCACATCGATTTCTCGTTTTGATATCCATGTGTTGGACGATGCAGGTTATCTCCTTCTTCAAAAATACATTGACCGGCGGATGCATATTCTGAGCCAGCATCATCTGCCCCAGTTGAACTGTTAATGGTCATCTCGAAATCTGCCTTATCTGGAGCAGTGCGATATGGGTTGCTGATGTTTTTTCGAATATCGATAGTTTCATTCTCCTTGATTCCGACAGGCGTCTTGGTCCTCAGTCTTTGACCATGCTCCAAACTGTCCTGGGATTCTTTTACTGTTACACTTTCATCTGATTGTGCAATGGCATTGGCCACTTCTTCAGGCTGTGAACGTTTGGTGTCATCAGTACTACCGACCGTCTCTAGTACTCTACGAATCAGCTGATCTCTACGTTTTCGGCAATGCATCGAAAGATCTGCACTTTCACTCAAAGCTCTGCCTTGTGCAGATTTTTTCCGTAATATTGGTTTTCTTTTGGACTCACTGATAGTTACGTACAAATCCAGCTCTCTTTTTGTCAAAAAAACTTCTGGCGAATTGGCGAGAGTAAGTAGGAAATTATTTTTCTGCCATTGTTCAACCCACACTTCCAGGTCCTGGCAGCCAATCAGGTCAGCACGACATTCAAGTAACGTTTGTGCGGGGCCATGACCACCGGATTGTTCACCAATATCCGTCACTTCGTCATACTCCTCTACAATTTTGCGAGATTTCCTACGGCGGAAGTGGCCCGAATGGACTGACTCTTTTCCCCAAGTCCAATCGTTTCTTCCAAACAAACCGTCAGATCTTGACCGCAATGGCTGTTTTCTGTACGTGTTGTTTCTCGCCAGTAAGAGTTCATTCTCCTGTGCTTGCAGATTGGAAAAGCCATCCGCTCTGTCCAGTGAAAATCCATTGATCTTAGGCCAGTTGACCTTAGCTTCTCTCGGTTGGAAAGCTGAATCTCTGACCGCGGGACGATTGACTAGATATTGAAACAAGGAAAAGACCATTGACAATAACTAAAACATCCATCGGGGCTGTGTAAGGGTAACTTGTTTATGTTTCTCGCCAACGGCGGAAATAGGGGACACTTTTTAAACTGGTATAAGCTAGACACTCATTCTTCATGTGAGTCACATGTGATTCAAACAACAGGATCGATTATTAAACAGATATTCCACGTGCATTTTAACCACGCCACTTGCTGGGTAAAAGTTTAGCTGTGGAGTTTAAGATTGTTAGCATGCCCCTTCCTTATTCATCACCATATATTTACATCATACGTATCATGTGTACTAATCTTGTTTAAAGTTGGTAAAGCTTTCTTTCAGCATGCCAGAGTTCGGCTGTTCATTTATTCATAAATCGTGACAACTTTTACTGTGTTCTGCCTTACTATCTTCTATTCTACTCCACATTTCTTTTTGTCTTTATCATACACTAGTCGGTAAGTTCAGCTTGACCTTTGCCCATAAAGTGTCGGTCTTTCAGGTAATATATGATCCACAGAAGTATGATACCATCGATGCAATGTTGATGAAGTTTCATACACGGAATTGTGCGGCTGAACTTATCAAAGGATGTGGAGAAATCCAGAAAGATAACATTTACTTGTTCGCCTCCGTCAGCGACTTTGGTCCATTAGTCTATATTTTTTTAATGGATCAGTTAGGCATGTGATACCATTTCGGAATCCATGTTAATTGTCCGATAATAACGTACGGTGTGTAATATAATCCCTTGACTGGTCTTCGGCTATACTTTCCAAAACTTTTGAGACAATGCATAGTCATACCTATGGTTGTTAGGCTCGTTGCGATCACCCCTATTGAAAATAAGGGATACTATGTAGGCCTTCCAGGTCTTCGGATGCTTGTTCTCTCCTAGAGAACGTTCGTTATTGGAATCACTGCAGTTTCGTTGATAACTGAGATCTTGAGTCCGGAGATGCGAAACCTACGGTGCTCTGTAGTGTATGTTAAGATGAGCGATCTGAGTTCTCTGGTCATTTCTTGATCCGCCTGCCTACCTCGTTCACAATGCTGTTCTGTGTTCCATATTGCATTGTGTGCGCGCTATTCGGCTTCTCAACGCTCACTTTTTCCATCAAGTTGGCTTATTGCTGACTTGCATTTGTATATCGTCCAACACAGCACTAAGAGAAAATATGGGTAGATATTTCTATATTGTAGAAACGTTTTTTCGATCTCCTCAAGTATATTATTGGATATTATAGCAAGCTTATCTACTGTGACTTCTTTTAATTTGCCGCTAGAGAGGACCATCAACTAGTAACAAATTATACGAAGCGTTGACTTAGTAGGAATTCATCTGTTTTCTGATGTTACTGGTGCGGAGTGCGCCGTGAAAATGGAAGTTTAAGCAGGATACATGTTTAATGTAGATTTGTTATTGTATGCCACGGCAGTCTTAGTTCGCCACTGAGCAAGTCGTCGTTAATAATATTACTGATAAGTACTGTAGTCGTTTTGATTATTTACAGGAGATCCAGTTTCGAAAAATCTAGACTGATTGGATTCAAACCAACGGCAGAAACAGCTTGCCTAGACGTGCCAAATGCTCTACCAGCTGAGCCAGTATCATACTATGGGAAAAACGCGTTCGTGCGTTGCACGTGCTTCCGTAAGCTGACGATTGAGTGTTGTACTCAGAGGACGGTACATCACAGTTAATTTCTAGATGAAGAGTATGCTTGTTGATCACCAGGCGTAATCTGTAATTCCCGATTGTCATGATTTTGCCAACATGGAAGATGTGCGACTGGAACGCGCTGTTTGTCATCCGTGCCTTTTGTTAGCTCTTCTCAATTCGTGTTGCTTGATAGGCTTGTCATATCACCAAAGTTTCATTTAACTACTCTGTAGTTACCAATTGATTATCCCGACAAATTAAAGCGAGTATGACCAACGACCTTGTCTGAACCAAAGTGACCACTCCAAAATGAACAAAAATACTTAATGGGTTACCAACATGTTGGGTTACATAAGAAGTTCCGCAAACGGCTCACTGATGTCGTCTGCACTTAAGTGTGCAACTCGATCTGTAGAGTCTGTGAAATGAGCATAACTGTGATAGTCCATCGTCACTGACAGTGCATCGCTTCCGAATACGACACTAGGCTGTTTCTATTTTTGACCAAGGCGACCGGGTTGCGCATTTTTCGCACCAGCAAGCGCAGTGATGATCGAGTGTTTAGCGCTCTCAACAGTCGTAGAAATCTGCGGACCTAACAAATGAACCATGTCTGTATCAACACACTGACCGAAGTACCAACCCTGACACTCTACTCCCGTCCATTCACTGGGATCTCAAGACCCAGTGCGATTCCTACACTACCTTGGCTGTAATATTCGGTTTCATCGTCCTCAGAGGTTTTGAGAAAAACTGCTGATTCATAGCAATGTCCAATTTCAAAATGAATAGCGCCACACGGATTCCAGGTGCGCATTTTAGAGTCGCAACACATTCAGTTCGAGGTTCGAATGAGTGCCCACCCGTGCAGTTTGTTGACGAACATAAGGAGACGCATGAAACTGGCGTCAAAATTTATTTGTTATCACGTCTTGAAGAAGGGTGGATCTATCTATTTGGGGAAAGGTGACTTTGGCCACGTCCCCTTTGTTTCACCGCTCAATGGTTGGTTTAAGACATTCCACCAAAAACATCTGACTAAATAGTTTGATTTAGTAGGCTACTGGGTATAGGGGCCTCTTGGAACATCTCACCCAAAACAAGTGATCCATAAGCCTGACATTTTTAGTGATGAAAGGCCAGTTCAACTTTGACGTAGTGAACCAAACAACCGTGCCTAATTCTGTTTACCGTTGTGCACAATGAAGATATTCAAAGCTACGTGAAGTTTCTCCATAGTGATTGGAAGATTTTCGATTGTACTAAGTAGTGTGCTTGCAACCGCGTTCAGATAGTCGGAATTTTACTTGAAAGTATCTGCTCTTCCCTGATATTTTGAAAACAGCAACACTACAACTGTAAGAATACTGATGTTCACTCACGGTTTGGAGCCTAATTACTCAAGTGCTGTTGCGCAGTTATTACTACGACATACAACCAGTGAACGATCAGTTTTACGCCTAACAGCTATCCATTGCCATACCTGATGTACTCATTCAAAAGGGAGGCCGGTACCCTGTACCCTTCCGCGACTGAAATGCCGCGACACCACTTCCGCATGTACCGATGCCAGTTTACTTGTCCCAAGTGGATTCTGTGGGTTTCAATGGCGAACGAGTCGTACGACTAATTTTCACGTAGGTACGTTGACAGACAGTGATCAGTTGACTCCTTCGGAATGTGGACACGAATCCTCCAGTTGCAGAGAGTAAACGTAGCTAGCTCGCCTGCATCCTGTCTCCCGGTTGACAAAGGCACGGGCTGACCCCTACGCATTAAGCGCTCGAGTGTGCTTGTATACTTCGGGCAAACCAGTCTTCTGTATATGGACACTTGAGCGATCCATTCCGATTGACAGGCTTTGGTCGTCATCCAAACGGCCGGATAAGTCGGGCATGCCATGTTTCGGGGGCTAAGGCGTTAAGTATTCGAGTAAGTCTGACGGCTGCCGTGAAAGATTGTGGGCAAGGCTGAAACACTCCTAGTAATCGATCAACGGTAGTCCGGAAGTCCAAACGAATAGTGTTTGGGAGTAGGTGGCAGACCATTCCAAGCCCACTGGCTTTGATTGATTAGTGTGCGACTCAGGTTAGGCAAACCGCCTCGAGTGAGTAGCGTTAAGACCTGCTGGTTACTGTGTTAATAGAACATCACGATTGCGGACAGACTGGAAGCACTCTAGTACTGTGGTTGGTTATGAAAAAATGGATACTAGGGGTAGTTGACTATATATGAAAATGTGTCAGTTGATAGTCTATAATGAACCGGTGAACAAATTCACAAAGGAAACCAGCTAATGAATGTAACTCCTAGAGACTCAAATCACTCAACAGTTCTAATTAGTTCAAGCTTCTCCCCAATGTCCTCTCTGTTCTGTAAAGGTTTCTGTTAACCACACTACGCGTCTCGTACAGATTATCACTGTCCTAAATGACCTTAAACTCTGTCCCATGAACACATTATTTGATCTTGTTCTTGTCCAAACCTGTAAGCCTGGTCAATCCAACGTGTTACTCAACAACGTGAATAAAGAAGTCAGTGCTTCAGGCAACTACAAAAGCTTCGTCAAAATGTGTCACGAGACAAATTGCAAATGCCCTGAAGATTTTGCTAATGTCTGGTATTAAAAGCGAATGCTAGACGGCGCATAACTGGTTAGACCGGTATTTGGCTGGATGTTACGTCACGCGGTCTGTAGCAAACACTTTTCTGTGGCTAGTACGGCCGCGATTGATTTTTGTCCACTGAAGTTGCAAGTACTGAACTAACCTCTCGAGACACAAGTTAGATTTACACAATCTGAGTAAGCTCTGTTGGCCATGGGGCAATCATGACCGTTCTGTCCACGCACAAACGTTTGACCTTGACAGTGTGGCGTAACATCCAGTTCATATCCGGTTTGTTACACCGTCACTTCTTTTTTGACTGCAGTCAATGTGATTGGTAATGAACTGCGATCGCAGGTGATATAATTTAAGACCTTATCAAGTAGGGAGGATAACCTCACAATGTCAGTGCGATTACAGATCATATTCAGAGGAGTATTAAACCAGAACAAGCTATTATCTTGTAGGATGTTTCATCGTAAACTGTTGATGTATAATTGAGGGTTGATAGTTCTTCTCAAAATAAGCTAGATGAATATGCCTCCATCGTTGTGTTTATCGGTACGCATGTTGGCGTTGATTGAACTTGGTGCATTAATACCAGCGCAATACACCCTTGTTCGTACTGCCCATCAGTTGTTGTTCCACCGAGATCGTCAAGTCCACTGTAGTGGAATTAGTAGCCCTATAAAGGGTGCACCAACTCGCCTCTCCGACTGTTGCCAAATTTGCACCGACGGCTTGGTCGATTCCGCCACAGCCGCGAAGACCATGGTGAAAAACGGATGGCTTGGGGACTTGGGTGTAACCATCCTCCTTGGTAGTGGTATGAGAGTTTCTGAACCGAAGAACATTTCAGAGATGAGGAGTGGTACTAGCATTATGGGTTATACATTACATTATGACGTATTGTTGATACAGATAAACGTACTGCTCGCTGTGATTTTTCATACATTCGATTCAGCTGGAATTTTTCGAGCTTTCCACCTCGAAAGATGTAATTAAACACGACATAATTTCTGCTGGTAAGAAATCTGTGAACACAAAAGGGTTAGTTGTTAACAAGCCTGCCTCATACTACATCACCGATAAAGTCAATAATCAAAATTCAGTCCAATTAAAGTGAAGGTGGTGATCAAACTGATCGTCATTCAGTTAACAGCAGTCAGTGTTTATGTAGAAATCCGAGTCCGATCGCTTAGAAGAAATCCCCGAACTCCTTGGTTGGTTGTTCATATAGATGTGCTGTGAGAGAAAGCGTCAATCGAGTCCTTCGAAAAACTTGGGTCACATGTGATAACCCCAAATGCTTGGGTTGTCCGAGAGTCCATTCATCTCATGTTCCGAATCCAAATTTATTCAAACTATAGGTAACTGTTCAAACGCACTATATCTACGTCAACACTGTGTGCTGTTTAGAAAGACACTAATTGACCTACCGACAGAAAATGGATTGAAGGAAACCAGCAGCGGTTCAATTAGACTGGAAATAACCTTCAATAATCAATCAAGTATTAAAAAAAAAGTTGTGAACCAGAGTTTATTCCTTGAAAAACAGTGTCACATGATCTAGGTAATTTAATATTAGTTCGCCGCCTTGTTTTCTCAATCGACCTTTCAAATAATGTTTGTGTTTTTACACGCCTCATTTCGACGTGTAATTGTTGCATGAAACTGTACTTGGACTAGCAGTTCCAGTTAATAGAAAGTAAATACATTGCACTTCTGACTAAATCCTACTACGCGCACGTGTTCGGTGGTCTTACGACTCCCTTGACTGGCCATTCGCTGATTGGATTTCAGCTCCAATGCTTCGAACAATCAACTACGCTCGGAATGCCTCGACTGCTCCCCTAATGACATTGGTTCTTTAAGGAACCTTGTTCATTCTCGGTGAGTCCAATGCTTGACTTCGCCGTTTATTTTATGTCGAGGCTTATAATAGTTCATTTTCCACTACAAGCATATAAGGAGTGATCGACAGGTTCGGGATACTCCAAAAATGCCCTAATTACATCAGGGGTAGTTAAGACTGTTTCAAGATGTTATCGATAATGAAGGAATACCGATTCGGCGCGGTGCGCAATATGCAGCATGCTCCGAAATGTTTGGCAACACTTCTAGAACTACCACAGGGTTACACAGAGCACGCCGAAAAACAGGGCTTTGCTTTTTGCGATACGCATAATCCGAACGTGATATGGGGTTAGGGAACCGGTTTTCTTCCGCTACTCAGTATGGCTTTCTTCACATCCTGTTGTGCGCAGCGACCACACTTATCTTCATGGATAGCCTCACAGACGCCAAGGACAGTGATGTGATCTCAGTTGTTACCTTCTGAGATTTCTCCAAGGATATTGACCATGTCTTACATGACGCGCGAAGACACAAGCATATGGCGCCCAAGGTAAGATTCTTCAATGAATCTTCTCTTTCGTTTTTGGTGGAACTTTCATAATTGAAACCGAATTAAACCTGTCGTCTACATCCTTGATTTCTGCGAGAGTTCCTCCAGGGTAAATGGTTGCACCTCTCTCATTTGAAAGTTACGTCGACAACCTTGCGGATCATATTTTCTATGGCGTTTTTCTCTAAGTTGTCGAGCTTAAAATTTGAAACGCTAGTGATTCCAGTGCACTACAGATTGATCTTGACGTGACCAAGCACTGGCCAGACCATTAGAATATCCCTTTAATTGATGACGAGTGAGGACCCTAGGAAATGTCTTCGGGGTTCATAATGCGCTCAGTACATCATGAAAATCTAGCTTAGGAAAGGTTTACGTATCTCTTTGATTGTTTGATGTATGTTTCACTTGTCGTCAGGAGATGGCTTCAAAAGCAGGTTAGATACTTTTTGGAAAATCAAACGGACCTTTCCTGCTCTAGATAGAAAAGTGTTTCTTGCAATCTACGACGTTTCTTTGAGATCGCTACTTGAATATGTCAATCAAGTCATGTACAACGGCTTGAAGAAAGACATCCTTGCTGTTGAGCGTGTCCAGGGCTCAGCTACCAAATACAGCATACGTGTCGAATTGAAATTTTTGATCTGTGTCCACTTGACTTTCTGCTGATCCGCGGAGTTTTAACTCCCACTTACTCCTTTTGTGTGGCTGTTGTACAGCAGTTCTGTATATTACCAGATTATAAATGGCGACAAGGACATAACGGGTGGCTTTACAAACTCCTTCCCAGAACCTTCCTCAGACAGCAATTCTTTCCTACTGGATTATTAACCACTGGAAGGGCATTCTTTCCGATTTCGTTAACTGTTCATATAACGATTGCTTTAAAGCACTGTTAGATCCTCACTTACTTAAAATGTAGTTAGATTTTTAATTTTCCAGCGCTTTTGCATTTGGTACAATCCTCAAGAATGGTCATGCACCCTTTTCCCATGGCTGCCCATCGGATCAACATCCACATGCCTGAAATCGAATAAGACAAACCGGCTGGATCCAGATACCTTGGGGTCTTAGCCTTGAACTCGTGTACCAATTTCTGAAATGATTTTGGAAAATGTAGGGTGGTACCTTTTAGCTTGCAGAGGTTCTGTGTGATCAGAAATAGCATGTCCTGGCACTTATGTTAACTTGGCAACTGCCATTTCATATGATGTTCCCCGGAGTAGCATTTCGTACATTCTGATCACACAGACTTGTGACTAATTTTAAACGAGTCGAAATTCCCCAAGGCGGAAATCATGAGTCAAGGGAATAAACAGAAGTACACAAAAACTGGAAATCAAAATTATGGGAATGTCGATTACCAAGGTAGCTGCAGCGTCAACCCTAATTGTTTTCGAACACACAGGGGGACTGTGACGTTTGATAGCCAACGTCTCAGCAAACTGGAGTGTGCGTTTCCGGTTGCTCCGAAAAATGTTCGAGAATGAGTCAGTAACCCTGACTTTGTGTCCTGTCCAGTTTATATAACTGATGATGCTGAGTGTCGTCCTTCTGTATCTATACGGCCGCCTGGCGTTTCTAGCTGTGTTTCTAGCCATTTGGAAACATTCCCCTTGATACGAACGGCTAGCTGTCGCGTTCTGCTAAATGCGCTTTGCAGTTTCAAAATGTAAAGTGCTTCTGCAAGGTTGCTGTGATTACGTAGATTTAATGTTAGATAATGAAGTCATTCAGGTTGTTGACCGGTTTGTATATCTGGGAAGCTGCATCAACGGCGGCGGCGGATGTGTAGAGAATGAAACAGAGGCGCGTATTTCTAAAGCTAGGGCGGTGTTTACTAATCTGAGGTACCTCTGGCGACAGAAAGGTATCTCTCTGAAACTTAAGGGTCGCGTATATCGGACAACAGTGAGGGCTGTATTACTTTACGGTAGCGAAACATGGGTAGAAGATGTGAACATTCTTCAGGTGTTTGACCACCGATGCCTGCGTTCAGTCGCTCGTATCGGATGGCACCAACGAGCGAGTAACGAGGAGGTTAGGAAGCGGGTGTTTGGCATTGATTGTCAAACGAGTTCAGTCCTTGTATTTGAACATACTTAGATGGTTAGGTTATGTACCAAGGATGCCAGCTAATCGTCTGCCACACCGAGCACTGTTTGCCGATGCTGCAGTCGATTGACGCAGGGTGCGAGGTGGACAGACGATGATTTGGCGTAGACAAATGATTTCGTTCCCGCAAGGGTTGATTACAATAGATAGAGTTCATTTCCCGAGCTGGAGCCCTCGCGACTCACAGAGTCGGTGGTTAGAGACGTTAGGTGAGATGGCGGCTAACCGATCTCAGTGGTGTGAATGTTGTAGTAGTTTGCCCGAGTTGTCTGTGAAAGGAGTGCACTTACTGACGCGCGGAAGTGAAATTCGCAAGGAAGCTGTCTCGCTGATGACGTCTTACTTTCACTTATAAATCGATTTTGTCTGCATGTTTTAGGCGCCTTGATGTTGTATGTTTAAATATAGACGTAACTATTTCTAGTAGTCAGGGCCCCTCCCCTTCTTTTTGTCTTCTCTCTTCCTATATCGGGCTTGTTTTTTGCTTCTTCTTGTTTGTGTGGTAGTTATGCATCAGTGGTTTACACTGATGTGTTGCTGTCTTTGACGATGATGGTGATAATGTAGCTCATACTGTAGCTACACGAATGTTTGTGTACACTGCGGAATTTCGACTAGTCTGCAGTTAGTTACATCTCCATGTGTGATCAACATTTATGAAATGTTACTCGGAAGAACATCACATTATTTATGTTTTTTTATTGTTTTTGGTCAAGTTCATCAGAGAGTGTTAGGTTGACAGATCAAGACTTAGGAAAGTTTTCCGGTGACCATCCAAAACTGCTACCACAGTGAATAGACTGGAATGTCGTACTTTCTACCAGCTTAATATAGTTCTATCATACCATGTCGTTCAATCAGAGTGCGCTGGGTTCACGGTCAGTGACACCACAATAATGTTCCTCGCAGTTTTTATGTGTTTTGTTTGATTTGTTAACAGTTCCTTTAAGTCAGACCTCTGGTGCTATTCCAACTTGTTTAGTCTCCTTAAGTCACTGGTGATCTAACCGACAGCAATTCGATATCCAATATTCCGGTCGCATGTGCATATTGCAGCTGCCAGTGATCGAGTTTTCCTGTTGCGTAATTGCTTCTACACGTCTGTACCCCGTTTGTTTAGGACAAACTAGAGTTATGTATGTTTTTTCCTGTTTAGGCTCCAAACTTGATTTTCGTCTTATCGGGGCACTTCAGATGAAAACAGTTGGCTAGGTGTTATAGTAATCAGCCCTTATTTTGTGCGACGATGTGATAGTAAATCGGCACTGTTGCACCATCTGAAATGAAATCATTAAATCAAATAGTTTCGTCAATGTACTTGGGAACTTCTTAATCTCAATATTCATAAGTAGTACCGTTATTTACCAGACGAATTGTCCCTAAGCTGAACACTTTATTAACTTCAAAGTGGATTTCAGTACGGACTCGAATAATTCCTATTTCTAGCCAACAGTTAACACATGTAAACAAGACAAATTAATCAGCTTGAAACTGACTCACTTAAGAAGATAAACCTGAGTAGCGTTGTCCCGTCGCCAGTTGCTTAGAATAGTTTGGACCGAGCTGGTGACTTTTTTTCTCAGATTTGCCTGTTAGAAAAAAAGACCGATTTCGTAAACATTTACAAGAAGTGTTAAAAAAGTTAAGGGAAGATTATAAGTTTCTTAAATCACAATGATCACCAGCAATACATCGGTATTTGATATCGACATTTAACCGTCACATGCTCGTGAGAATGGAGAGTGGTCCTAGTTTCTAACTAAACAAGGGAACAGAGTTGCAAAACAAAGCCTTTGTGTATACACTCAGATTTGTTGTATCTAGATGTTTACACCCTACAACCAAGCCGTAGACGAATCTCGCTTAACATACGCCCTTGCGGTTTTTACTGCCTCAATCCAATAAGGTAACTAGTCCACTGCTAACTCAGTCAAATAACAGCAACATTCACTCCAATGTGCCTGAGTTGTCAGGTTCTGTTCCAACACCTTTGACAACAAACTCTGTGGGTCATAAAGGCTCCAACCTGAGAAATGAAACCAACTTGCAGTCACTAACCTAGCGTTAGGTTTTTTTTCCCCGACTTAGTCCACGGGTTGTTCACTTTTCATCTCATGTCAGTCAGATTTTGTTGCCTCTACATTAAGCTGTTTCTTACCGTTCTTTTCAAATCAAGTTTGTATATATGTACACATGTGTAGTAATCGAACTCGTGCGATTAACAGTAGATAATGAACCAGCTATGGCCCAGAGCTAGTCTTGGCGAGATAGAAATATAGGACCAGAAGGTGTGCATACAGTTACGAGTTTATTCTCAGCCAAAAGTACTTTCGTAGACAGCAATACATAGTGATGTTGGTTGGATGAGCGGAAATGGTGTTGCAACAATCACATTTTTTTCTTCACCCAAGTGAATCGCGGAGGGATCTCATGAGTAACAGCTGATGGACTAACAGCATCGAGGCAATGAGGACATCCATGGTTGGTTGTAGTTGTGCCGTTACGAGTGGTGAACCCAAAACCACTGCGCGGTGTGGTTTGCAAATGTTCTTCCTGAAAACTAAGATTACCACAACATACTAACGTGCACACACTGTCAACCCCGAGTGAAATTTATAAGCTCTGTGATTTCATCTGCTTGTTTTTTTTCTAAAATTCAGTGGTATCATGCAGTTTTTCAATTGTGCCGTATATTTTACAGCTGTCGATTTGCAGTTAATCAGAAATGTGGGAAAAATATCTTCCAATTTCGTATTTTCGTTGTAGTTTAAGTCAATATTTTTTACACTCCTACAATCAGCCGTAATTATTGTACGCTTTTCAGTTAATCTTTCACACAAAATGAGATCGACAGGTCCGTTCGGCAGACTTTGTCGTCACACCTAAAATGCACAAAAACCGTCCGAATTCATTTTTATTGATTGCAAATTGAAGGTAAATGTTCAAAATGAAGCTCAGTTTCATCAACTGAATATGCAGGTCGTGATTTTATTTCTCTATTGTTGATCCATTTCTCACCCAAGCGCTATCGAGAATTAAACAAAAAGTTGTGAGAGAAGAAACCAAAATTGTATTGGATACGACGTTACATTCTTCCACAGGAAATGTTCCGCTTTTAGCGTGTGTGAAACCCCAGTGTACATGGCCATCACAGTTTATCATAATCGTAAAGAACACGGAGTATAAGCTAGGCTACACAAGTGAAAAACAACACAGCGAAAAATTTATTCCTCACATTCACCTAACTTGGCGATAACTAAAAAGTTTTAGCGAGAAAACTGAAAAACTATGAAAACTGAATTACGATGAGGACGCAGAATAGTTTCCTTAGACGTTGTGCTACCTTCCGCTCATAGCCTGAAACCGATCGGTCGTTTTTTGGCTGGCCTGCAAACCAGCAAACATCTACCACAGCTCCAAAATGGATTGAGAAAGAGACTTTTGCAAACGGTCTAGTGGATTACAATCTGCCACTCATTCACGGGTCGTGGATTCGATTCTCCGGCATGAGTTGTGCTGATGAGACCCAACTAGGTCGATACAGTCGTCCACCACTTCGCCGGTGGTCACTGGGACCAACCGTTTGCAGAACACATATTAGTAAAACCATGGAACCAACATCTGCAGTGATGTTGACTGTCGCCAGTTGCTATAAAATTCCATTTTTGAATGATTACCTCATCCAAATGAGCTGTTAGTGTAGCTATCAACTTAGCGGACGATGTCTTCAAACACAAGTTTTGAAAGTTGCCAGAACTGTCAGCACCATTGGCTCCGTAATTCCCATGGTTGAATACATTGTTGGGCTTCGAACAGACAACTTCTTTTATGTGAGCTGGGCTACGTAATCGCTATACATTAGTTCCATAAATGTCAGTCGAGTTGTAGGCAGTTTCACGAGAGACTTTACTGTTCGGTGTACAGATCAACACTGATGAACGATTACTCATTTAATCGACGAGTTCCAGGTTGCGTAGCGTTTTGACCGTCGCGAAGAACCCTCACAGTGCGCTTTGGTTACGAGAACTTACTGTATACAAGCTCCACAGGACATAGACAGTTTATATCGTTGTTACCTTAGATGAGTTGTGACGATCGTTCCTACTGCATGCAATCACGTGGCAACTCATCATCATCATCATCATCATAACAGCCATGAGCCTGACCAAAAGGTACTGTGTAGGAAGCCGTTAAACTTGCTAGGTTAATCATATAAAAATTGTGACATGTAAACATTATTGAACAGCCGCATTAAAACCTTTGTATTTTATTAGCAAGTGGTTATTTACTCAGCTTCAGCTTCAAATTTGGCATCTGTTTGGAACACAGCTAGGTCAAAACAGCTGTTCACCACTTCACTAATGGTCCTTAAGACTAATTTTTCGCAAAAAGCCTTACACAACCTCTTCTGGGGTTGCGGTGATTGCTTTCTTGTTCACAGACCAACAACACCTGATCTATTTCAGCCTGTGAGCGAAAGGAAGCGCAATAGTTGGAAAAACTAAAATAACCTTTGCTTACCTTGGATTGTTGAGATAACGAACCGTCTACGCATCATTTAACTGGTTGTGACTACTCTCAACTTCTACGTAGTTGTTTTACGTTACACCATATGAACAAATTAACTAGGTGGCTTAGAAAGGCACCCGAAGCGAGTTCTAAAACTTGAACATATACAATGGTTCCCATTGTTCAGTAGTTCTTACTGGTGGATGGCACTGCACGACCGATTTCAGCGTCACTGTCCATAGTCATCAGCAACTCACCAGCTTTAAAGCCTTCTTTCTGAGTTCCCATTCATTCCACTCGTATTCCTTGTCGATGTAGCTCTCGATTGGGTGTACCTCGGTCTGTATGTGAACCTCAGTGCGACCATATGGTTTCCCAATAAAACTTCCGTCCTATGTCATAACAGTGATTGGAGGAACACATTAAAAGGGATTATGGTATGTAATCAAAAAGTGCTACAATGTTTTCAGTCCAGCTGTTATGGGCCATTCGAAAAGAGTTTATTTCCTCTTTCTCTACCACTCGTATGTAATTTATGTATTCATAAGTTATTCCAACCGTACTTCACGAACAAGAAGAATATGCATATCATTGAACTGCAAAGTTTTGTCCAATATAAGAATATATACATCGCAAGACAAACACAACAATCTTGGATCAAAACATGTGTTGCGATCGCTAGAAACAGTCTGTGGCATTTGATGGAAAGCAATGATAGTTACCAATGATTTGATAGCAGGTTTTTAATAGTTATCAGCACCAAAAATGTAGGGGATGAAATAAAAGCTCTAGTCTCCAAAGCTAGGACGGTAGTCGCTAATACGAAAAATCACTGGGGATAGTGGAACACCTCTCTGAGGCCTAAGGGTCACGTATACAAGTCGACCGTGAGAGATGTGTTACAATACAGCTCCGAAGATTGATAACTCATGGTCGGGGATGTGAGTAGTTATCAAGTATTTTACCCTCGACATCTGCGTTCGATCGCTCTCATTTAGTGATAGCAATGGGCAAGCGGGTCTTCTGAAGTGATCGGCAAACGAGTTCTTTTGTTCAGTCTTCCAGTTTTCCTATAGCTAGATGGCTAGGTCATGCACCAAAGACACCACTTGGTCATCAGCCACACCAAACGCGTTTTACCGAGGCTGCGGTTGCGAGGTGGGAAGATTATGATCTGGCTTACAAAACTGAGTCAATCATCAAGATTTTGGCCACTGTAGGTTGGGTTGGTCTCTCCGGTTGTGGCCGAAGTACTGATGAGGTGATAACATGCAGTCAGTCCAAGGCATACGAAAGCTTTCTCGCTGGTGATACCGGAATCATCCCAGATATAAGTCACTACATGGACCCCGTCGACGTCGGCACTTATACTTTCACGTAACACGAACCTTCTTCTGTTGGTTTCTAATAAAATCGTGTGTCGTTCAGCAATGTTTGTTGTGTGCGAGATATTTTGATTTTCAGATTCGTTATACTCACTGGTAGTAGCCATGAGGTATACTGATTGGTCCATTTTGCAGCAGGTAGCCTTGGGAATAATGAATTCCATTGCTTCAACAATATGAATTTACTGGGATGAACCACTGTCAACTTTAAGTTTTTTGTGTGTAATCTTATAATACGATATTTAAGATACAGAACAGTTTGGTTGTATCAGTCATTTGAAAAACCTCTTCATTATGTTAACACAATCATTATGTTCTTCTTATGACTCCGCGGCCATGTCCCCGTAGATAAAAATTCTGGAACAGATCGCTAATCTATGGTAGACGTTGTAAATCACTTCTATCAATAGCAATAAACGTTGGCTCCCGACCAATGCTGATACCTTGACGAGGTGGTCGGGCTTTTGTGTTGTTTTGATCCGGCAGGCTATGCTGACTAGGACTTCGGTCTTTCCAGGTGCAACCTTGTCAGACAGGCCAAAGGGGAGCAGTCAGACGAAAAACAGTTACACTCATAGGATTGTATGTCACACAACTGACCGCGTAGGAGTGCTTAGGTAGTGAGGCACGATCCTATGGGCTTACAGTAGAACTATTTCTATGGTTGCGGCACTGTTGTTTTCCGTATCGGGAAGAAGAGGGTTAAGAAAGGTACCGCCAAACAAAGAGAACTCCGATCGCCCAACGGTTGACCGTGACTGCCGGTGTAGTATCCAATACGGTCGAAAAACATCCGATATCTCGCAAAAGCCCGGCGTCGCTTCGAGTACATCCACTGCGCACAGCAGTGCTCAGATTCAGACATCAATGTCTTAGTCATTGCGCCCTCAGGCTAGGCAAGCCCCTCACTGCCAAGGGAGTCAGAATCTTGAGTCATTGGCTCCGGGTGGGTCCCCCAAGAAAACCGTGTATCCTGTTTTTTTGCAGGTCAGACTTTTGAGTCAGAGAGTCGGGATAGGATGCCTCAAGTCAAGATTCTGTGGCATAAACGTCCGAAAACCATCAGGAGTTATCGTTCTCCCGACAGTAACTTTGCTAACCCAACACGACTTTCTCCTACTGTTTTACTCCCCCTTTCTTCTGCCTTCCATATGCCTTCGGGCGATAGTTGTTTTCTGAGGCCAAGACAACTGGTAAACATTGGCGCCTTCAATGTCCGCGCTCTCCGACAAGTCGGTCAGCAAGCTGCTCTGGCTAGTATTCTCCCAAGTTTGGAGCTTGATGTGTGCTGTGTGTCGGAGACGCTAGTTTACGATTCCAGCAAGGTTATCCTTTTGAGTTCACCTCTAGACAACTGTCGATGCAAGCGCTTTTCTCTCACGGTTTCTGGTGATACCGAAGCCGAATCTCGTGGTCAAGCTGGAGTGGGAATCGCACTGAGTTCCGAAACAGAGCAATGTTTGCTCGATTGGACCTCAGTGAACAGTCACTTGTGCCTTGTCAGGCTCAATATGTCGAACAAAGTCTATCGACGCAAATCAGAAAGGCGTTGCGTATTCATTATATCGGCGTACGCTCCGACGGACAGCTGTTCGGATGCTACCAAGGATGCGTTCTATGACGTTCTCGTTGACCTTCTGAGGCAAACGAAACACCCAAACATCATCATACTAGCGGGCGATTTTAATGCTCAGCTTGGTCGTCTTTCTCTGGATGAAAAGCGGCTAGGAGGTATGTTTGGTGTCCGGGCACAACGCACTGATAATGGCGAAAGACTGCTACAGCTGTGCGCATCCCACGATCTGTATATTTCGAGCACGGCATTCCAACACAGAAAAAAGCACTGTGTTACTTGGAGACCTCCGTGTGCTTCTCAGGCGTGGACACAGTTGGATCATATAGCAGTTAGTTACAGGTGGCGCCACTCTGTTAAGGACTGTCGTGCCTTTTGGAGTAACCACCTGGACTCAGACCATGCTGTTGTGCGTGCCCGTTTTGTTTTGTCATTTGCTCAGAGGATCTGCGCTCGTAAATGCAAGGTACTTAACTGGCATTTGAGCGATGAGGATGTAAAGAACGCTTACCAGAAGGGGTTGGTGAAGAAGTTGTCCAGTTCGAGCCGGGTGAAGGATCCTAACGAATATTGGGAAAAAATCGCCGCAGCTGTGGAAGCATGCTATGAACAGGCATGTTCCGAAGGAGCTGTTCAGTTGCGACAGAACTGGATTTCCGTCAAGTCGATAAAATTCATGAACAAGCGTCGATCGATCCTACCTGGTTCTGAACATAATGACAACCGTCGAGAACTTGAACGCCAGCTGATTAAAAGCTTGCGCAAAGACCGTGAGCATTACTTTGTCGAACAATCGAAAGAGATGGAAAAAGCCTTTTTATGGGGGAATAGCGGAAGGCTTTTTTCCGTGATTCGTGGTTGTACTGGTCGTCAAGTGGGTGTAAGTGGGACCGTATGTGGGAAACATGGTTCATGTATCACCAATCAGTCACGCTGACTGGGCAGGTGAACTGAACATTTTGAAGAACAGTTCAGCTGGCCTCAACCAGACAATGTGGACAACGGGACCCGATTGGCCAGTTATTACATTCCAGACAGTCTTCCGTCAGAAGCAGACGTTGTCTTGGAGCTTAAGTTATTAAGGCGTAATAAAGCTCCTGGACAAGGTCTCCTCCCTTCTTTTCTTTTCAAGGATGGCAGTGAGAGGTTGATATCAGAACTGACGCCTCTCCTCCAGACGATATGGGAGACTGGAGAGGTACCTGGTGATTAGTGCTTATTAACAGTCATTCTCGTTTTTAAAAATGGTTCCCGAAGTCTATGTGACAACCACAGAGGCTGGTGACTGTTGCGTCCAAGTTACTCATTGGCCTCATTTCACGTCGGCTCACTAAGCCCAGAGAAAGTCATATACGCGGAGAACAGGCAGAATTCAGATCCGGTCGAGAGTGCGTTGATCACATTTTCACCTTAAGACGGATCTGGGAACATTGACACTCTTATGAGTAGCGGATGGTCTTGATCATTTTGGGCCTGAAGGCCGCTTTCGATTCAGTTAGTCGTATCATCTTCTGGAGCTGTCTCCTTCACAAAGAAGTACCAAAGAAATACGTGGATCTACTGAGATCAGTGCATGTTCACTCTGCAAGCAGGGTGAGAGTTTATGGACAACTGTCCCGTGCGTTCATCACTTATGGTGGTGTTTTTCGGGGGTGTCCGATTTCCCCCTTCCTGTTCAATTTTGTCATGGACGACATTCTGGAGGGTGCGCTTGAGCTGTCTAGTGAACTTGGTGTTGAGCTTCTTCCTGGCGCTTGATTGACCGATCTGGAGTATGCAGACGACATTGTCTTACTTAGCCCCTCTGCCGAAAACATGCAGACCATGCTGGACAGTTTGAGCGACCGAGCTGGTTTGTATGGAATACGCTTTGCACCTTCGAAGTGCAAAGTGTTGCTTTAAGACTGGGGTACTTCAACTCCTACTTTCTCCATTGCAGGTAATCCGCTTGAGACTGTGAACAGTTTCACATACTTAGGTAACATTATCTCGTCAGGTTTTGATATTGCTGATGAGATATCACCGAGAATAGCAAAAGCACGAGTTGTCTTTGCCAAACTGCGTCATCTGTGGCGTCAGAAAGACGTTAGGTTGTCGCTGAAAGGAAGGGTATATAATACTTGTGTACATTCTGTCTTGCTTTATGGTTCGGAAACGTGGCCTGTTCACAAGGAAGATATCAACAGGCTTGCTGTGTTTGACCATCGTTGTCTCCGCCAATTGGTCCATATTAAATAAACTGATCGCCTGAGCAATGCGGCTGTTCGCCAACGTGTATTCCGGAACGTTGGGGATGCGCGATCAATTAGTCAATCACTCACGGTGCATAGTTTACGATGGTTAGGTCACGTACTCCGTATGTCATCTAATCGTTTACCGCACCGTGCATTATATGCTGAGGCCACCAACAGTTGGGTCAAACCACGTGGTGGTCAAGCAACAACGTTGTCACGAAATATGAAGACCTTGACTGCTTCATTGAGCAAAGTAGGTAGGTGTCGCCTGCCTGGATGAGGTCCTCGTGATCACTCAAACCGCTGGTTAGAGGCACTTTCCAAGATGGCGAAGTGACGCAGTCAATGGCGGACCTGTATCAATGCCATTTCTAGTTCTTCCGCTTAGTTTTCTTTTAATAATTTTCAACCAATTTAGTAACGTTTTCTTCTAGCATATTCCACGTCACTGTTGAGGTGAGCTGCGGCCCGAGCCATAGTAACTTTTGGTCAGGCTCATAGCTGCTATGATGATGATGAATATAAGTTAGCCCGTTGGCTGGTATCATTTGTTATTGTCTCCTCCTCATTGTTACTGTTGATTCACTGATTAGTCTCAAGGTCAACACGGAGTCCAGCATGTGGGTGTACGAAAATTTGTGCGTACCGAAATTGGTATCTCAGTATGGAGTAGAAGAATTTCTGGTTTTTAGAAATCTCGCCCAGCATATCAGATGAATCGCCAATTTGATGTGTATGCCAAGCAATTATCTTTCATTCAGTTTTTCAGGCTAATGAGCTTTCGGTCAGCTTAGACCGATATGAATTGATCATAAGCAAACACTCTTTGACAAAAGATGTAAGATAACCCAATATTTCACAGCCAATTTTGTTACTTTGCTTCTTGCTCATCCAACTGAAATCATCATATTTCACAAAGCTGAAAGTCTATTTGACGCCCGTGCATTTACTTTGTGGCAGTAAAAAATTCACAAAAGTAGACGTGACGAAGTCGCCAGGTGTGCATCGTTCTCATCCTCCAAGTACAAACACGAGGAATGGTTTCATTGGACACGGGAGAGCCTTTTAACCGACATGAATACATATCAGTCGAAGAGCTCGTACAATCCGGGATGTGCGTGCACTTTGATTGATAAGGAGTCGATGCGCAGAAAGAGAGTCGTCCTGGTCTAAATTGGTCGGAATCTGCCAAACTAAAGTGATGTTTGCTATATCAAAGTTCTGCAAACTCAGAATGGGTAGTATTTTGGTTTTTAATCGGATGTATATAATCATATGGATAATTGCTATGTATACTCAGAGATGAGGATACATTAATGTTACTCTTCTGTGAGGCACAGCTTGACGTGTAAACAATAATAATTTACTTTCATGTTTATTTGAATAGCAATTAAGCAGAACCGTCTGGTTGGTGCCTAACACAACAGGGTTGACTTCTGAATTGAAATCAACGCTTGCGCTCAACCAATCCACAAGGACTATACAATGAGTAATATTATAATACCCATGGCGGAATGTTCAAATCACGAGATGACCAGGTTTTATTTATTTGACTGAATCTAGTATTATTTAAAACCGGTAGAAAATGACGATCTGAAAAAACTTCTGTGAGAATGAATGAACTTGGATTAATTCGAAAAGATCATATATGCATTAATCAGAAGATGTCTTGTATATGATCCGTACTGGTTTAAATACATATGTGAATGTAACCTATTTGGTCTTGATATGGGGTCAAACTGTCGATTATTATGCATAGCATTACCATCTAATAACTAACTAATGCCCTAATACAGACGTCCCAGGTCACACGACATTACCGCTACATTAAGCGCTACTTGACTTGCCAGCTTGTACCCTTGAGTTGGACTGGATCAGTAACCTCTGCGCAAACACGCTAGACCTGTGTACGAATGTGTGAAAACCTACGACTATGTGGTAGACTTGAAAAAGTATACACTCTGAGACAGTCCCGGCGTCAAAGTGCGGAAACGATGTGCTATGCTTTCCAAACAAGTTGGAAAAAGTACAGCATTTTAGTTTTTTTTTAAACGGCTTTACAATTAATTAACTTCTTGGTTAGGCCACAACAAGTTAAAACCAAAACAGTTATCAGTTTCTCAACGTTGCAACCTTCTCGGAGAGGATATATCATGCGATTTAAATCAGAAAATTTGCATTATACATACTTCAAATGAGGCAGTCATCAACTGGTACGAGTTTGTGCGTTTAACTTGTGGTGTGTAAACAGGCTACCAATAGGATGTGTGGTTTCTAGACTGCAGAGTACGCAGAACAGTCGACGATAACCTGGACACAACCAAGCACAAAAAGGACACCTATTCTAATTGGTACCTTTCCTTTAGCTCAAAACCCCCATGTACACCAAGAAAGCAATTGCATCCAGTTTGTTTCACAAGGCCTTGTTATTAACCAGTTCTGAGGATGATCGATCGAAAGAATATAAGATTATCAAATCTGCACTGAAAGCTAATGAGTGTTGTGACAAAATTGTACGTCCAATTCGCAAGCTATCTTGTAACAAGATCAACGAGACAAGGAATTGGCTGTCGTCTGTCGTTATTCCATACAGAAGAAGTACATCTGAGGACCTTAGACGGGTCGTAAGTCAGTATAACATCAGGGTAGCATTTAAAGCTACCAACACGTTAAGGAATAAGTTGGTCAGTTCTGAAGCAATCAGATTGTGTTTACCGAATTAGCTGTAAGGATTGTTAAACTTCATACATTGGACAGACCACCCGGCAGCTGAAAGTACGCACCAAAGAACAAATAAGGTTTAATAAGAAGTGTCCTGCCGACGCTGAGCAACTCTGAACATTAGAACATGATTCAGCAACTGGACTACACGCGATCCTCAACATCAAGTATGAATATAAGCGCAGCTGTCATCAGTAGTTAGGTCCCTTTCCTTCTCCTTCTTTTTCTTCTCTCTTCCTATACAGGGTTTCGATTCTTGTTTTCTTCATGGTTGTGTGGCAGTTAGATATCAGTGTGAACCACTGATATATTGGTGTCTATGGTGATGATGATGACTTCGACTATTGGATTTTGCTTAAATGTGGTTTACGTAATCACAAAGAACGCTTACTGGCAAAAGCCTTGCAGATCGCTAGTACACTACAGGCGGTGAATCGATCCGATGGCCTGAAGTTGCCAATTGTTTGGCATGATTTACTGGGTGAACAACAGTGTCACCATGTGCGACATTCCTGTCACCCACCCCTATCTCAGACAGTCTACATGCATGTAGATTAAGCGTATATATATATATATATATATATATATATATATATATATATATATAAACACAATGACTCTATCCTTATTCGCACCTGGGATCGTCACGTGGTGACCTCAGGTAAACCGTGAACCCATACATCCTATTAGTAGCCTGTTTACACACCACAAGTTAAACGCACAAACTCGTGTCAGTTGAAGTTTGTATAATGCAAATTTTCTGATTTAAATCGCTTGATATAGGCTCTTCGACAAGGTCGTAACGTTGTGAAACCAATAACTCTTTTGGTTTTAACTTGTTGTGGCTTAACCAAGGAATTACTTGATAATGAACATCAGTATAACGCAGAATATTTTCCCCATATCTGTTCTGTTTACGGTTCGGATGTATTGCTTTACAATTACTGTCACGTTCACTTTCTGCGGCTTACTTCGTTGGGTCAATCCTAAGCCTGTAGTAGAAAAATTATTCGTGTAGTATTTGGTGATCTTTGATCAAACTTTCCATTGTGTGCATTTTAGCTCATGTGCGGTTGGACCCAGGACAAACACGGAAATTGCTAAATTTACTTCATAACGGTCTTATCAAACTGATGAGTGGTAGGGGATTTTGGTTTTCATATAGACAGAACATCACCCACAATTGATCGCAGCTGTCGCATTCCCATAGACTTTCCAGTCGGCCCATCTCGAACAGAACAAGCACTAGACTCGAGTTTCGCTCTCATTAGAGCTAGTCAGAAGTGCATATCCTCGCCACTGCCGGGACTTGAACCACGGCCACGCTATTCATGAGGCACGACTGAATTATCATATGTGAACACTCAACCACTTTCACTTGTTAGTAATGATCAGGTTGACCAGTGGTTGAAAACGGTGGTAGCTTTTACTCTTGCAGTGTTGCAATCTGACCTGCAGGGTGACTTCATAAAAAGCTTAAACTCAACAGTTCATGAAGCTTGTCCCAAAACCGGCTCTTTTGACCGGTTGCTCTATTCTTTAATCCCATAAAACAGAGGTTGTGTGGGCAATTTCCCTACTGACTACTTTCCGGTAGGAAAACGTTCATCATCATCATAGATGGTAAAACAAAGGTGGTTCTCAGGGATGCTTAACTACCATATATACACGTTAGACGCCAATTATCTCAGTGGCTTGCCGTAACTTATACTGTTATGTCTGATGGTCTAGCGCCTCAGACCTTCGGCTGGTAATATAAAGGTAACTGGTCCAAAATTCATTGGCGCAGTATATACCGAATGTAAACTGAACATCCCCAACAAATGACTGCAGTTTCCGCACTCATATTGATTATTTGGCCACTCTCTTTCGAAAAGAAGCATTGAACTTATTGTTCACTCGTGTTATAATTGGTCAGTAGAGTATGTTTTCTACGGTCAAGGTTTAAACTCCTGGTGCACCTTACTGACACGACCGTCCTAAATTACTCCCTACCGAATTATCAAAAACGGACAATCAGCCACGTCCTTCTGCGAACACTGCTCAGTTTTTCCAGACGCCCACAAAGAGAACACGGTAACCGTACCGTTACTTCCAACTGATAATCACACTTGGTAATTTTGCGCAAGGACGAAACCGATATTAGGAAACGGATTTAACGGTGTGCCTCACTCACAGTTATGCGATTATCACATTGTGCCCTTGTAATCCGAGTTGGTCTGTATTCACCCCCACAACGGGGAGTGAACGCGTCTCACACAAAAAACAAAACTTGATTTACTGGAAGTCAGTAACAAACAGTAATAGGCTGACATTTAGCTGATTGAAAAGCGACTTGTAATGGCTTGTTGCCACCGGTCGGTGATCCTTCTAGTCGAAATGAAAAGAGACAGAAACAAGGCTTTATTGAACTTGTGACTGCCATAATCAACGACCGATATCTAATTACCGAAAAGGGTGAATAGACGCAACGTGGTCAGATTGAGCTTTAATGAAAAAAATAATTATACACCATTATTATAAGTTCGAAGTTTATCAGAAAACGATATTCTGATCATTAACGCGTTCTGTTTATCTTAGATGACGTGACAGATCGCGGGTGGTGAACAAATTGGAACAAGAAAATACCGTTTTGTGATAATGTCCAAACCTGGGCGCTGACAACAGGTTTCATGTGTCATTGGCGAACGCAAACGAACAGGCAGATACAACCGTCATTATTGTCAGGATGTATTCATCTAAACCCAGTTCATCAGTTTTATGTGAGTAAATCGGTATACAGGTTTGTTTAGGGCATAATTCTTTTGGACCACCGAGTGGTTGCATTCCGTTGTAATTCTGTTTAGACTGTGACTGCTATAATGCAATCGCTTCAAAGCATTTCATAAGACATCTCAACGTAATACTAGGAGAAACATTCGTGTAACTTAAAGTAGGTCGAAAGTGGCCAAGCACAACCCTTTACATCAAAGAATTAACAAAAGTAACTGGCTCGTTTAGTGAATTTACTTACTATTTCTCCAGGGATGCCTTTAGTGAAAATATGTCCTAGTTTAAGCAATTGCATCAATTCTGGTAGTCGACGGACTACTGTGGGTAAGGATTTCAGAAATCTAAAACAGAAACCAAAATTCAATGGAAGAATTGGAAACAACGAAATAAAGTCGACGAATTTTGTAAGCCTGAATTATTTGAATTGGTATAACAGAGAACAACACATCAGCAAAACGTCTCTTATTTTTGTGGTGACTGAGTTAATTCATCAAGACATTCTGCTAGTTTGTCTGCTTAACGTGTACGGC
>JTDE01002779.1:16234-44535 GCA_014338405.1 Paragonimus skrjabini miyazakii | reverse complement strand
TATAAGGCTGGGGAAACCTTGGGTGTACGAACCTTGGAGCTAGCATCACGAATATATATATATATAGTTTATAAGTAGTGAGGTAAATTAGGTAATTTAGAAGACATCCAATTGCAAAAATCTTGGCTTCCGCTGGATTAAAATCAGCGACAAAGCAGCATGCCGAGAAACGATAAATACTCTACCAGCTAAGTTACGAAACCACGCCGGGAGCTCGAAAATTTCACAACTGGACTCGGTTACTCTCTCAACCGTCCGTATCATACGAAATCCATAAAATATTATATAAGTAACAAAACACCTGAACTTCTTCAGTTTGTAATACGTTCAAAATCGCCCATTAAGTTGAAAGTTATATTAATTGGCCAACCTGGCTCCTGACGATAGACTAAATAATATCGCATACAGTTATACTGCTTATAAGTTGACGGTTAAGACCTTATGAGACGCAGAACAGAATATCCCTCAGTTCCTGCTGTGCTGCACTTTTTCAATCACCTTGAAACGGGACATATGACGCAAACTATGTGTTCAGAAATGTGAGGTGTATTCAGAATTTCGTAAGTTATACAAAACAAAAGTGACACGTTCGCACAATCATGGTTGTGCTGTTTGCAGTAAGAATTTATGAACAGAGCCATACACACCAGATTGGGCTGCGGTATACACACTCGGGTTACATGAAGACGATTGTGACAATCACAAACTCATAAGTTTCGCCTGCATATTCAATTTGCCGGATGGCGACAGGCGAAAAGTGATTGGTTCAAAAATGGCTGGGTGTAGCGTGTGATGGGTTTCTAGGGAACGTTAAAACTCAGGAGATCGATCGGCAGTGTTCAAAGACTTTGATGATGTAGTTAGTTTCACGTCCACTGTGGTGGGCTACAGGATCCAATGTTCTACCTACATGGCTTAGTCCACTGAAATAATAAATTTGGAACACACCGAAATAATTGGCATTTACCTTCTAGCTGCAAATGAACTGAACTGTACGCATGACTCATCAACAAGTTAACGACAGAATACCAAGGTCTAACGACACTACTGGTTTCCATTGTGACGTTAAAAGAAAGATGTATACGGCTCGCTCTTTGGATCAGCCGGATTCTGTAGTCCAGAGAACGAGCGTGTTGACTACGCTATCGCAACTGATTATCCTAATTACAAGGACCAGTTCAGTTTTAGAAATTAGGTGACTCATTAACGTTCTGTATTCCGTGGCACATGGCTGATCAGTAGTGAGTGTTTCACAAACATATTTATGCCGTTTTTATCAAAACGAGTGCGTCGGCTTCTCAAACTTGACATCCACGATTGACTATCCCAAGGTGACTCAAATAGCACACACCTTTGGGTGTATTCTTCTTTGTATTTCAAGTGGAAGGGAGCAGTTACCTTCGGATGCACAACAATTGCGAAATGCCTAACAGTTGCATCAATTCGCATTAATTTTCGTCAGTTTGCTAACAGGTTATCGGATCAAAACGGTTACCAGGTAATTCAAGACAACACAATACTCCGATCTCTTCACAGTCCATAAGAAAATTGGGCTCACGGCAAGTAACCAGGCTGACAAGTCAGATAATCCATAGTCCGTCGACGTTGTTGTGATGGTATATGTATACGCATGCATTCAACAGGAGTACGGAGAATGAAACGCGCTAGAAAATGTGCACGTTCGACCTCATACTAGGTGCGTCACAATTGCGTATCTTTGATCAACACGGCAGGCTGATGTACTCCTTGTGAGATGAACAGTATAAACCAGTTTGCCAAGCCTAATTGAGCACTCATTATCATCAAGCGACCCTACGAGCCAAAATCTATGGTCAATCAACATTCCTTGTCTCACACATGTCTGTGAGCTTACTTACTTTTAGGTAACCCACATGTTTGTGTGTAGAATGAGTCGTCATGTTTCGAAATATCCATTTTGTCCGTCATATTGAAGTTAGCGTTTAATCTGACGAAAAACTGTCGCTTCCTGGACACCTACTTACGCAATAAGACAGAACGTGTGGTCATCGTACTTTCGATCTGCCCATGAACTGTTACTTGCTGACAATGGGAGATCGTTTTTGACGTTATCTGTGTCACTTGTTTTTAATGCTTCGAGTTGTGAACGTCTATATTTTTGATCAAAAAGATTAGCTTGATGAAGGCTAAAGTTATAGGAAAAAATTAAATAGCACATCATCATCAACATCAGCATCAGTGGTTCACACTTGTGCCTAACTACCACACAACCACGAAGGAAAAAGAAACCTCTATGAGAAGAGAGTAAAAAAGAAGGGGGAAGGGAATGGACCTAACTACCAAACGTACAACATCAAGGCGCCTACACCTTGCGAACAATAGCATATGATGATGAGTGGAGCACTAAGTCCAAAAGCTTACTTCGGGAGGACTATCGCGTTGTTCCTCTATCGTGGTAAAAACAGGTAGCAATTTTCACCCGGCACGTTATTCAATCTCCTGGTTCTATTCATCATAATCATTATCATAGTCGTCATCACAGACAGAAATACACGCTGAAGCTTAACTGCCACACAGCTTCCACAGCGACAAAGTATGATCTACAACAGCTTTCACCCTACGTATGTACACCGTGACGAATCTTTAACAAGTGTCAATGGCAGAGATTCAAAGCTTAGATCGTCAACTGTCTGTCCGCTAATAACTGTTCACAACAAACTCAGCATTGTGGTGAGCTGTAATCAGTTTTCAAAGCGTAGACACCAACGATCACATCGCCTATTTTCGTGACTCAGTTCCGACCGCATGTATGGTACAGAGTGTTGTTAGTCTGACTACACACATGTCTATGAACATGAATGTCGTGTCATAGGACCAATGGGTATTGTACATGGCCCAAGAGTAAGAGTACGTCACTGGCTTAAACAAAATAAATCTCATAGCCCAGCACTTCATCCGTAGGTAAATGCCACCCATTTCATCTCTGGAACTTTTCCAGTTTTGGAACATACGTCGACTTTATAATTCGTATAGCCTATCTATACATGGGTGGCTACTAACTAAAAATTCGGATACTTTAAAAGAAACTGAGAAGCACAATGAATGTTGAACGAGTGACGGCCATGAATAACAAACAATTCAAAAGCTCACAACACTGGAACTATGACTCTCGATTTCGTGTCTTGAAGGAAATTGTGAAAGCTGGTTACAAATAATAAACTGAATCAGACCTGTTACGTGTGGGACAGTTTGATTACGGTTGGTGAACGACAACGTTTCACAAAATATGCAGTATATGCATGTAAATTTCAAACTGCCCATCCCGGTTGAATTCGTTAGACTCGTTATCTAAGTGTTCCTTTTAATTGAATCACTGAATGTGCAACAGGTAGTTAACAGAGTTGGGTCTAGTTTATCTAATCACCCTGTCTTGCCTAGTAATAATCCATTACAATTTAATCTCACTATTATGTAATTTGAGAAAACGTGTGAAAGACGCAAAAATAACTGATCTCCAAGCAAATATCAAAGCGTTAATTGGGGTTAGGACTCAGCATCATCTTTTGTGAAATTAATCTTATTTATCACTAGCATCGTTTAGTTCCCTAGCTATTTTAACTAACACAAAAGAAGAAACATAGTAAAGAGCAAAAAGTATCCCTCTAATATACAACTTTATTTGGGAATTTGGAAAGAGAATGCGTGTGATCGGGCACCGTGTTTGTCTCTAAAGTTCTATCGAACTACTATAGACTGTACTAAATCGGTCCACACGACGAGACTGTTGGATAGCAACCATAATCTCTGACAGATGTTTGTGAATCGCATCGCAGATGCCTGAACACTTGTTTTCTGCAGATTTAACCTTTAAGATAATGGAAAGTGAACTTCCATTTTGCTATGCACATAATTCGATTTCAGATAATGCTGCACCACATACAGCCTTCCATCAATTGCCCTTTTGGTTTTATTTCTGTACCATTCCATCAAAAATGATGTAAACGATTTACTAGGATCACCCGGATTTTGACGATATGTTTATACAAGGTTGATCAGATAATAAAAACAACTACTGATTTACACACAAAATATGGTCTGTGAAACTTCGTTGTGATATACAATGTTACGCCATGTAAGTCAAATTTAAATAGCCAATCACGCCTAAGGCATATCACGAGCCCCTATTTTGTAAGTGGTTCACTTGTGCTGACAGAAAGGAAGTAAATAGATGTGTGCAAAATTCATTTTACTCAATACGTTCAGGTTGAATAGCAAGTTTTACCTACTTCTAATTCCGGTGACAGTTTATTTGCATTGTCCATTGTATGCGGATAGACCCATGTGAAATTTCCACGTTCATCTTCTGCTATTGGACCGTGTTGCTGTAATAAAAGGGAAATATCACTGAGCAGAGTGTTAATGTATAGAAATAACTTGTTGCATACATTATAGATTAAAAGATATATATAACATTTGTAAGAATACTCAGTACGTACGCAATGTGCAGTCTATGGTTAGAGAACAACTGTGTCGATTGGTGGACTTATTTACTTATATATCAAATAGGCGAGGGGGGAGGCTGAAACAGGTGTTACCTATCCATATGACCGTACTGATCTAGGGTTGAAAATTCAACGGATATGTCAATGGCCAAGTAATGAAATGATACTCATATTTTCTCTCCCTGTCAAAAGTACCGGATTGATTAAATGGTATTTCGTGACAGTTAAATACGTGTTATGTGTGTGTCAACAGATCTACAACTGATCTATTTTTTTTCTTTGTTCTATTCATTTTGTCCATGCCATCTTTACTGATCTATCTGTTTAGTCATACAACTGTTTAGACAACACTGTCATTGTGTATATTTGTATTCATTCTACGTCTACAGTTACGTGTGAATGTTGTTTGGGCCTAGTCTGTTCGTTAGGTTGTACATATTGCCCTATTGTTTTCAGGAAATATCAGCCAGCATATTTTGGCGGTTGAATTAGCATATTGATAACTTAACTTGGAGTAGACAGTACTCACTAAGAGAAAAATGACACCGCGTGATAGATTGCTGATGAGTCGTAAGTTATTCTGACCACAATAAATCCTTCAGTAACATTTGATCGTTGCTTTTCTCTCTTCAGATAGGCCGTTCAATATGCCAATTACCGAAAATAATTAAGACTGAGGTTCGCTATTTTGTTAGATTGCGTCAGCTACACATAGAGCTGTTTTAGCTGGCAGTTGAATGCAGGTTCACACGTTTGTAGGACAAATGTGGCTTGAGAATTGCAAGAATGAACTCATACTGGGCATCTGTAAACTACCCCCTCCCATATCTCTAATCACAACGAATATTGAGCAATGCTCAGCCTGTACGATGAACATGATGAGAGAAGCAGTTCGTGTCTTGTTAACCACAGTCAATAGGCCTGTTATGAACATTTTCTAGCAAGTTGGTAAGACTGGACACACTGAACTTCACTGTTGACTAAATCTTATGAGTAAGACAGGTACTACTTGAAAGACGTTTCATATTTCTGAAACTCGGTTCGCAGCCGAACACTTCACGGTTGTGAACAAATGACTTGAACAAACAGTAAAACGAAGCTGGAGAGTAGAGTGACACATTCTCGGCCAAATAGTCATTCCAAAAATGATGGACACCTATTAACGAAGTGGCGCTACGACGATGACGATGGGATAAAGTTATTTCTCTAGCTGGGCTGTCGCCATGTAGCGTACTATCGTCATTCGTGCTGAAATACACGATATTCTAAATAAAATAATAGCCAACTGCCATTGGTGGTGTTTGCGCCCGGACCCCAAACTATCTCTCCCGGGAGAAAGACGGTCGAGCTGTCGTTCACGTCACTAACAAACTGTTACATGCAGGTGCTTAGTTTATTTCAAAAAACCAACGGGTGGATGATAAAAAGCTACCTTGACAACACCTGAACCACTGTCTGTTGGGGCATATGTAGATTTAACAAAGGAACAACATCTTTCTCCTCTGTGTCGATCGACTATAACCGAAGTGGCAAATCTGATGGTGCACGGTCACTAGGATCCAGTCTAGCAGGTTCTGCCATGCCATAGAACTCAATGGAATCCCTACTCCAGATTCACTGTGAGATTCGACCTGATCATCGTCAGAGATCCTGAAAAAGAACCACCTACCCATAGCATTATCTAAGGGCAAATCAATTAAAGGGCAATGCCAGGTTCGTAAAATGGAGTTACGGAAATATAGCACACACCCATTTCCCGACTCGAAAGGTTGTTAGCCAAGGTAGCTTGCTGACGTATATATCAGAAAGTGCATACATTGAATGCACTAATGTCTTGTCTCTAAGAGATAGAAATTAGAAGCTGAGGAGGAAGAACCTGAAAGTAATTGGACTGGTCCTTCAGAAAAGCGATAAAATCCGGTGTTTCTTGGTCGTTTATGCCACGAAATGAGGTTAACTTGACGGACTTCACTCACACTTCCGACTTAAACATCTGACGTATTAGACAGCGGAGGATAGGGCTTACTTAAAGGGCTGTACCCGTTGAAATTGACTCAGTAGTCTGGATCACTTGGCGATGAGATTACTAACTGGCCCCAAGGCCGCACTGGATATGACATTCATGTCTGATTCTGATCACTACTGCTTTGGAATTACCTCGATAGTGTTTCGATCCTACTGAATAATAGTTTGGCAGTCACGTTCAGTCGTTGAGCGACCGATGTGTACTTTTGTTCTAGGGTACTCTTTCCAATACCCTTCTCGCTCAGTCGGAAGACAGCAGTGCCGCAACTGTAAAAATAATTCCACTGTAAACTCATAAGATCGTGCCCAACTATATTTACACTCTCACGCGGTCAGTACTACGAAGTACGACCTTAAGAGTGTGACTGATTTTCGTTTGACTGCTCCCATTTAGCTTATCTGACGTGGCTGTGGCTTGTAGCGTTTTGTACAGCATTTTGTACTGCATAATTCTCATTGTTTTTCGCATTTTTCACCTTCTGCCAATTCACATGTACACTCGTTTAAATCATGTGAGTTGATTCAATTAACAATACGAGTGATTTCCAAGGTCGTGAGCCCTGTGTTCTCACTCTGCTTTCAGTGTCGCGTATGTACAGCTTTTTGGGAGAGTTAACGTCTAATGGAATCCGCATTTATTTCAGCACATTTCCAAACTCATCATCTGTAGTCGGAATTATCTTTGTTGTGACCTCCAAAGTTACCTGGGAACTATATGACAGATAGCATCGATTGGATACCTCATTCCGTGTGGTGGAACTCTAAACGACGCACCTTTACGAACTACTGTGAGTCAGTTATTTTCTGTTTTTATCACTTTTTGATTTCATGTTCACATCTGAATTGTTTATAGCATTTAGATCTACTACAAGCTTGTAGGACAGAAGTCCTGGTTAAGATCGATGCAGTACAAAAGCCTGACCACTATACAAAGTTGGCGGTTGTAAACTTCTTGTCATTGGAAGTTGTATACAAGCCTCATATCAT
The DNA here is from genome assembly GCA_014338405.1 of Paragonimus skrjabini miyazakii. Lineage (NCBI taxonomy): Eukaryota > Metazoa > Platyhelminthes > Trematoda > Plagiorchiida > Troglotrematidae > Paragonimus > Paragonimus skrjabini miyazakii. Next base: position 37,042 of record JTDE01002779.1, on the reverse strand, counting down.
CAGCGTACCCAAACTTATGGAAAGAGATTAGTAGTAATTCTCCAGAATGAAATACATCCGAACAGAAGTGCAATCACGGTGGGCGCTCCCCTCCAGACAAGATGTCTGATAGTGATGATGTCGAAGAACTAAATCACGCTTCTGTTTCAACCAAGTAGTGATACAATCAGTTTTGTGCTCCTGGTATTTGGTAGGCAGATGAGCAACGAACAGATGGCTAACTCTTAACATACTGATAAGTATGAAAAACTACTGTAATTTTTCCATTTCGGACAACGTAGTACATAATATATTCAAACCTGTTGCTTGCTACACATTCACAAATGACATTTTTTTAAAATACTATGTTTAAAGAGATTTAATGTGCAAGATCGAACACGATGCAAATCCCAGCCAAAATTACAGTGCAATTGGACACAACTAAAAATATCAGTACTGTCTAAGAAGAGTTGTAATTCGATTATTGATCATATTGGCTTCAAAAATATTTCGGTTGGATAAACGTTCTAAAATGATCTACGCAGCTAGAAAACATTACACGGGTAGATTTATTTTAAAAGATCAAATTATTGGTTCATAACTTTGCACTTTATTCCCAATTGATAAAGTAAGTGCACCGGTTCCCCATTATTCTACTCTGTAGCTCAAAACTGTGACAGTAATTTTCCCGGTTATGATGACATTTTAAAATGACTATAAACCGATAGGTTACTGTTGTCTGTTTCAAGAATAACCATGCGTCGGTTAATTCTTGTTTAACATCAGTATAGCGGCGTGTCATGCATTCAACTGGTTCGGGCTTGCCTTAATCAGAGTGGTATATATGGAACGACTAATATCCCATGGGGTACCTGCAGAATCCTAGGCCATAGGAGGAAATGCAGCTTCCTCCAAAAAATAAACGTCCACATTTCTTCTTATTTCTAGTCAGATAATATTGCTAACAGTCGTAAAGAATTATGTTCGTTTCGAAATGAAACCATAAAAACTAAGCAGGGATAAAATAAAGATGGTTCATCAAACTTTGTTATCCCCTTTACCGTTCGATGTGCACGAGCTGTGAAAACCCTATTGTCCAATTATTACAGTCCGCGTGCCTCGCATTACTTTCAGTCCAGTGAATTTAAACACTTCCGTATCAGAGATTATTTCGTTAGTCTAACATAACTTACTGCTCAGTTGCTCTTTATGGTGTTTACTTGCACTCATTGTATGCTAAATATTTCCTTGTACAAAAGTACACCTTTCGTTTTTATCACACTGATCACCTTATTTTCAGCAACGCACGTTCTGCTTACAGCAGAAGTGGTGTACTTCAGCATGCATCAGGTCCTTTAGTGACGTAAGCTAATCAATTCAGTGTCAGAATTAAACTTCTTCCTTGTTAAAGTAAAATTTCCTAATAAGATAATCAGTTATCACTCATCTGTCAATAACGATTTCCAGGATCTTCCAAACCGAAATAATCTGTTTTTTAATCTGACTTGATGTACTTACGTTAGCAAAATGTTGTTAAAAACAGAAGTATCTACCGTTAGTTGACCCTCAAAACCCTTGCACGAATCGTAACGTTTAATTGGACGTTTTGCTTATTGTTGTGCACTAGATCGTAGATTAGACTGCTCTCCTACTGTATCCATCAGGTTATACTTCCTCCTGTTAGCTGATGATTCCTTATGTGAACCCTTATGGTTCACTTGTCACAAACTTATCGTGGCTTGTTACACTTTCTTCATGAAATACACTCTGATTCTTTTCACAAACAACACACAGTGATTATTCACCTTATTTCATTTCCACTGACACATCCCATAATTTTACATGCCATTTTGCTTTTTCTAGACACGCCTGGTCTAGTTGCCTTTGTGGAAATGTGTGCTTCCACTTAAGAGCGTGTTCGAGAGTTTATCGAAATAAACTGTCTTTCTCCCTACTTTTTGTCCCAAAAGTATGGCCTCTTTCACCCAGTTTTGCCTCACTTAATCTCATTATTGTCTACCGGGGGGGTTGGTAGCTTCGATAATGACGACGGTGACAACGGGTGTAAACAAGTGAAAAATGCGTCTGCAAAATGCATTAGATACCTCTTGGAATTGTGTGGGAGGACTCACTTTAATCTGTTCGTCAAGTACAACTTCCGAATCGCTAATCAGGTTTATCAGTTTATCCTTCGTCCATTTCAAACGGCGTCCAACGAAATATGATTGCAGTGAGTTCAGAGTAGTCGTTAACACAGATAACAGGACCATTTCATCTTGAAAGTGATTCCAAGTGCTTGCTAACTGTATAAATCCGGGCTAAACGGAAAAATGGGGATATTCCCGTGTAACATACTGTTACCACATGTAATTATTTTGTTAGGAATGATTCGCCTACTTGTTAAATGTGAGTAGTTGATTACGAAACTAAAAATAGATTATCTATACACATTTTTCGAGAAATAGACGGCCGGTATTCACTTAAATACTTGGAACATGTTTGATATTGTTTGACGTTGGGTAACTGTTTGGTTCGTGTGGTTTAACCATTCATCTAAAATGCAAAAGCCTTTTCAAGCCAGACGAACCAACTACAAGTCTAGTAATATTTAAATTAAACCAAACCAGCGTGAATATAATACAGATAAATACAGAGATGGAAACTGCCTCGGAATCTCTCGCTACTTTCTTGTTGTCTCAGAAGTGAATCAACATGCAGTCTGACAGTCGGTGGTCTGAAAGAACGGCCAAATTATGCAATAGTAGTGAACTATAACAAGCGCGCTGCTGAATGATAAGACTGCATAGTGTGCACTGCAAGTAACGTATAAACCCAATCAGGCTAGGAAGTGGTTACCCAATCGAATGATCACATAATACAACCCAATAAGGCATAGACTACGGGCACATTGGTGTATTGTGGATAACTGTTAATGAAGACACGCTTACCCTGACCGCACACCTACATTTTTTGGGTGCACACGCGCACCACAGGTCATCACACTACTGACTGACCTCTAGAGCTGACACATCTATCTGTTTAGTTGTTTCGACTTAATTCCAGCCTCAGCTTTCACATACTACTTATCTATCATAATAAGCAATTCTCACGTTATTCTCCTTCCCCTTCAGTATACTTGACCCATTGCTTATCGATTTCAGATCATTTTTGTTACATACCACCAGTTTACTTCAAATGCCACCAGCTTCGTGGACGGTGTATCTGATCTGAGGGAGCCTCTGCATCAAGAATGAAACCTTTCAACAAATACAACATTACGGACGACTTACTTTTACTTACAGCTCGGTTGTTTGTTTGCAAGATGTAGGCGCCTTGATGTTGTATGTTTGAATATAGACGTAGCAATCTTTAGTAGTTAGGTCCATTCCCCTCCCCTTCATTTTTTACTCTCTATGATGATGATGACGACGACGACGACTTACAAGTTGTTCTGGAGGTGTGCAATTCTAGTTTGTCTAACTAACCATACTGCAAATGTCACAATTCGCAATCCGTGCAATATTTACAGTATACACACGTAAGTGTAATTGGAAACAAAGACATAGGCATATTGCAGTAAACTTACTACAGCCAGGCACACATCGATGAAGTCTCCTCATTCAAGAATCCCGCTAAATTACTGAGGCAACTGGAGTGTAAAACACAATTGTTCACGGACAGAAGAACTGATAAATACATTTAACCGACAATGTCTTAACAAATTTTGGGATGGATTTACTTGTGATATAAGGCATATACTGAATATGTGGTTACATTGATTCAAACATATTTACAATGCAGACCTAATTTATTACTAAAGCTTAACATCATCACAAGTCGTCCTCGTTGATAATTAACTGCTATATAGCAGTGAAGGAAGCAGGAGGCCATAGTCAGCAAAACAAAACGAAGAGAAAGAAAAGGATTGGGTTTGGCTACTAAAAATTATGTCTAAACTCAAGCTTCCAACATCAGGGTGCTTACTTCTTGCCAACAAATAACCGAACTATGAGGGAAGTTAAGGCGCCACCAGCAAGACAGTCTGCTTATTGATATCACTGTCCCAACTGAGAAAGTGCAACTGTTTAACGAGCAACTCTTGCAGACAACGACAACATTCGTGCCGCTGAGCCTAAACAGCTGCCATCTTATCCAACCGGCGATTGTGCGATTCGTGAGGGCCACGATCCTGGAGATGAATCCAACATACCGTGACCAGCCCTTTGGTGATCGATTTCATTTCTCTACTTCCGGTCGAGACCTCTTACGTGAGTCAACCGCACCATCAGCGCTTGCTGTGGTAGTCGACTAGCTGTCATCCTTCCTACAGTGCCTATTCATCCAAATCCCTGCACATTTAAAGAGTAGACGAAAAAACTCGCTTGACAACATCTTCACTGTTCACACGTGAGTGCCACCTCATGCGAGTGTTCGAACGCAGATATCGAGAGAAAACAAATGAAAACTGTTCACGACTTCTATCCTGACTTGTCAATTTTTGGACCAGTAAAGTAGCACACGCATTACAGCCGCCTTATGCATGTGACCGTTAGGCTTCAGCCCACCGAATTTCGTCTAAGTTTACGAAATGTTCAACTATCGATTAAATCGAGTGAGAGGAGACAGATCACCAAGTAGTTCACAGTTTTTCTTGTGATTGTAGGAAAGCTAACTATGGAGGTCTGATCAAGGTCGGATCGGTAAATGCATTCATTGTGTGACACATTGTATTTCCCACCTTTCTTTTGCGAAATAAACTTATTTTTCATGCTACTTTTAGTCCAGTTACCAATAACATACTTTAGCCGCAAACCAATACGAAAGAGAAAATAGACCAAAGTGAGACGTACGGAGATCACCCGTTGGAATCACATCTGTTAATATAAACAATAGACAATTTCCATTTCAAAACGGAAACCGACGGATTATCTCTCGTTAAATAATCAATCTGCTTAAAATGTAGTGAACAAGAAAATAGTAACCAAGCCGGATTAAAACCTCGGTCAGTGGAAGGATTATGGACGGTGTGGTTGTGATTCGTTACCCTGTAAATGAATAATACAAAGGAGCTTCTTACAAAACAATTTTAGTCAGAAGACCGTTCGATACACTTCATTCTGAACGGGGTTTGAATGGTCAGGATATTACTAAGTCACCTTGTGTAAATTAGAAACATGTTCTAACTGCCCCTCAATGTAAAGAAGAGCATTTAGCAAAAGTGACCAACAAAGGGTGGAGGGAGGTAATCCAAATAATTTTATATGACTTACACATACGTTTGGGCTCTCGTTTGACCTGTTTTACAATATTTAAAAATGACTGTCCGATATAGTGAATAGACATAATCATGCCTTGTTTAACAGCCAAGTGAAAGAGACCTTCCTAGGACCAATTACCGGTTTCGTTCCGGCTAATCTTTTAGGGAGTTTATAATACATCAGATAATGAACGCTGCGGAGACGATGGTACGCAACTGATTTATATTGATATTTGCGTTAAAAACATTTCATGTGGATGTTATGTATACTCTGGCCTGCAACAGACTGAACTCCTGGCTTGCTATAACCACTGGAAACCTGTTAATAATCACGCAACGCTCAATCTCTCTAATGACAGACTGGTTTCACACATTTTTTAAGGTAATGTGTTGTGAGTAGCCTGGCGAGCAAACATGCCTTGTTAGCAAGTCTGCTGCTCTCATGCTGTCGGTTGCAAGTTTGGTGACATGTTGTACTAAGGTAATGTGCCTTGATCTTGAACTGGGTGTCGATGCACGTTTGTGGTAACCAGTGATGAGGGATAAACAAGTTTTCAGTTTTATGTCGCGGTGAAACAGTCTGCATACACGGAAGCAATTATAATGAACAAGATCATTATATTAATAATGTCTGTTTTGCCAACAGCTCTATCGATTACGAAACTTACTTTTAATTATCTACATCACTAGCAGCTTAAGAAATTTATATCATTGTGCACTACACCCATTCTCCTCCGCATGTGTCCAATCAGAAACGTCTCGCAGTTGTTTACCAGGGGAGCGTCAACAATTAACAAAGTTATGCTCAAAACTGACTTACAAGATGAAACAAACAGATAGCTAGAGCACATTAAGTATTTCTGTTGTGTGAAACTGCATCTCACCTCATCGTCTAATTGTTGTTTAGGCGCTGTGTTCTTGCAATATGCTTCTAAAAATATTTATTCTGCTACCCATGCGAATTCACGATTTTTCAAAAGCTTCTCATTTCAATGCTCTGTACATGTTACTTCCCCCCATTCCTTGTGTGGTGATATGTTAAACAAAATACAGAGTTAGGGCTAATCACTTTTCATTATACTCACGGCCTACTGTGGTCACGCGGTGCAGGGTAGGTCGACTACCTGGTCGAAACTGCCGAATGTTGCCTATTCTAACGGCGGTCAGTGTGTTTATCACGGTTCGTTTAATGACAAAAAGCATAAAAGAAATAAGAAACAGGCGATTAACTAGTCTTTCTATAGGAAGATTAATGGTTTGTCCATTCTGTCTTGCTAATTTCCACTATGTACATAACTTGACAGTGACATTCAAATAATAAAAACCAGCGGAAGAACATTCTCAAAGATTCGGTCTGAAAAACACTACACTTTGATGCTAGCTGTTGAATCCCTGACGGCCACGTTACACCTAGTTTTGAATACCATCTGATCATACTTGATGGACAGGACGGTCTTCAATATCACCACCAATATCATAGACAGCAATACGTTGTTAGTTCTTGTTGTTGGTTAAATTTCATACAACAATGAAGATAAAAGAAAGCCATGCTTAAAAAGAAATAAAAAGAAAAGAAAGGGGAACAAATCCGCTGTACGAAAATATATGAAATAATTAAACGTCAGTGAGCCCAAACCCTATAATCATACAGCCGAGCAATATCAGCGAAAGTTATTCTTTATCAGCAAGACAACTTCAGGTCCCTCATGCTTTAATACACTTAATTCACAGACATTCCGGCTAAACAACGATAATATTCATGCCACTGAGCTCGATTGGCCACCATATCATCTAAGTCTTCAGCCATTTACCGCGTGGGCTGCTAGTAACACAGCCTTGGAAACGAACCCAATCTGCATTGTCTAACCCCCTTGGTAAATGATTTAAGTTCTTCTGTGTCAGGTCGTTTGGACAAACTGACGTAAAAGTTTTAGATTAATACAATCGCCGGCGCAATACCACCATTAGACTTACGTATACTTCCATGCTTGGTACAGCTGGACGATCCCGGATTAGATCACGCAAATCCTTTAGGCGAGCTGTAAAAGTATTGGACAAGCGTTCCACGTTTGCTGTCATTTGGACTAATTCTTGCTCAAGCGTCACGAGAAATGACTCGTACTGTCGGGCGTTTACAACGGCTGAACGCAGGAGCGAAGGTGTAATCCCAACTTTTTCTGCAGCTGATGCCGTCGCGTTGGCCGAACTGAGTGCGCCTGGACTGGGATCGAAGGCTGTGATCTTGAGAAATAAGCCTACGGGAGGAATGATAGAATTCATCAGACAAGATTTATTGAGTTTGGTGTTTTCAGCTTGGGAGGCTAGTTGACACACGTCTTACGGTCGTCTGACCATCGCTTTTCGTGGCATGCACATTTCGTGCCCCATGGACTAAACTGTTGCAAAAGCTATCTAGTCTGTTCTTAATGGCTGCCCAGCAGGTGAATTAGTTACGTCAAGGTTAAACTCCGAAGAATGTTAATGGCTTTCGTGCTCAAGGCAAAAAGACCTTACTCACATGTAATGAGAGGTTCTGTCAAAAATGATGAGAAGTCAAATGCAGTAGTACGTTCGATGTGAAATTTCTGGTAAGTCTATTTGATTCGACGTCCATGCTCATGTATCAGTATCGATATAACCAGCTATTTGCATGTATACTTGCATAACCTGACTTCTAATGAGTGAGACCTCTCTTTGAGAGTAGCTTTCAAATGAGCAAGCAATTTCACACAATCGGGGAAAGCTTGCCACCAGAATGTTTTAGACAGAGTGCAGTTTAAACGAGAGGACACTATGCCCAGTGTGTTTACAGCTGTTATACGAGACATGTCAAACTCGTAATTATTATGCCTAAATTATTCTCTTAGGATCAGTTAGAATGAGGTTTGTAAACCACTTTTGCTACATCGTAATAAAATTTCATATTGATACATTATACTACCAAGCTGTAAAGTGTTTTGTTGACTATGCAAAAACTGCTGTGGGCTGGCATGCAATAACCAAGACAAACAGCAATAAACAATCAGTCAAATGATGAAATTTGCAAGTTATCCAAGCTATCGTTCTATGGAAACATTTTCAGCTAAATTTATCTAAAAGATTAATTGTTTGATCAGACTGGGATGAATTTTACAACTAATACAGCCGATACCGTCATCTTAAAGAAACGTTAAAAGCAAACGGTTACGCAAGAGGATTCATCAAACCACAGTTCAACAGCCAACCCCTCCATTTAGCTGATCCGAAAACTACATTCATTTGATTTCCTTTCAACGGTGACGATCTTTGTTCACTCTTGAAAAGTCAATTAGTTTCCACTGTTAAACGAGTTTCCTACGCGCCTAAAGTAGTTCTTAGTTTTGACACCACTAGAACGCCAAAGTCCACCGTCAAGAACCATCTATATCTTCTACTCATCCCCCACTGCTTGTATCAGTATTTTTGTGGATGAAATTCCACCTACAGATAAGTGACGGAGAAGCACCTCCAAGTTAGGTTGGCGAAGCATTTGCATAGCTGGGTGTGTAACCACGTCAGCCAACCCAATAGAAGTAGTGCGGTTGGGGTCATCCACACAAGACACCAGCTTCATCGACTGCGCGCTACGTGTTCAAGACAAATCAAGTCATTGGTAATCAGAAGTCATTCTTAGTGATTTTCGCTTACTGGAATAGATGCTAACTCCACATTGCTGAGACAACTGCTGTCAAACAACTGAAGTCGCTGTAATGTGTACAAAAGGAATTATTTATTGAATTGGCGCCACCTTAACAGTGCTGGTAGATTTGTTCTTACCAGGACAAGACATTGTTCGTAAATGACGATTTTATGTCTCTTTTGTAATTTTCATTTCTACGGTATGTATTTGATGAGTTGCAATGAGATTAGTTCGGACAAAAGATCATGCAACTTGTCTTTTCAAGTTCATTTCGGAGAAACCATGTGTAAGCAATCAGTTGATTAACAATTAAATACAATTTGCCTTCTAAAATACTAGTCATCGTCACAAACAAACTCTTGTTCACAAAACCGGCATTCTTAAGAAGAAAACGATAGTCCACAGTAGTTCGAATGAAATTAGTCCTGTGTGGTATGATGTGTTTGGTACGTTGCTAATTCACTACAGATTGTCGGGTTTGTTGGCAAGATAGTCCCTTGATTTCCTCTCCATCGGTTTATTATTGGTATGAAAGTAATCGATCGGAACAGGTAATCTCATCATCATCATCATCATCATCATCATCATCATCATCATAGACAGCAATACATCAGTGATTCACACTGATGCTTAATTGCCACACAACCATGAAGAAGAAGAAACAAACACTGTTTAGGAAGAGGGGAAGGGACCTTATCACTAAAAATAGCTAAGTCTACATTCAAACATACAACATCAAGGCGCCTACACCCAGCAAACAAACAACCGAGCTGTAAGTGAAAGTGAGGCGTCATCAGCAAGACAGCTTCCTTACGGCTTTCACTGTCCCGCGTCATTAAATGCACTCACTTCACAGACAACTCGGCCAAACAACGACAACATTCACGCCACTGAGCTCGGTTAGCCGCCATCTCACCTAAAGTTTCAAGCCACCGACTCTCTGAGTCGCGAGGGCTCCAACTCGGGGGACGAACCCGACCTACAGTGCCCAACTTCTTCGTGAACGATTTCATTTGTCTACGCCAGGTCATCATCTGTCCACCTCGCCAATCGGCCGCAGCGTCGGCAAACAGTGCTCGGTGTGGCAAACGACTAGCTGGCATCCTTAGTACATGACCTAACCATCTAAGTCTGTGCAAATGTAAGGACTGAACGAAAGAACTCGTTTGACAATCAGTGCCAAACACCCGCTTCCTAACCTCCTCGTTGCTTATTCGTTGGTGCCACCTGATACGAGCGATTGAACGCAGACATCGGTGGTCGAATACCTGCAGACGGTTCACGTCCTCTACTCTGATCGGCCATGTTTCGCTGCCGTAAATTAATACAGCTCTCACTGTAGTCTGATATACGATACCCTTAAGTTTCAAGGAAATACCTCTCTGTCGCCATAGGTGCCTCAGATTAGTAAACACCGCCCTAGCCTTAGAAATACGCGCCTCTATTTCATTCCTTACATCTCCGCCGCCGCCGCTGATGCAGCTTCCCAGGTATACAAACCGGTCAACAACTTCCATGATTTCATTATCTAACATTAAATCTACGTGATCACAGCAATCTTGCAGAAGTATTTTGCATTTCGAGGCAGCAAAGCGCATTCCGAAGTGCTTAGCAGAACGCGAAATTGCATTCAGCGTTGCTTGCGCTGCTTGAAAGTTGTCAAACAGCAACACCTTATCGTCAGCATAATCAAGATCAGTCAGCCTTCCACCATGTAGGAGGTCAACACCGGCATCATTTGAGTGACGCAAACAGTCCTCCATTATTTCGTCCATGACGAAATTAAACAAGAATGGTGGAAGGGGACAGCCTTGACGAACGCCGCTTCTGGTGCTGAAGCTGTCAGACAACTCACCGTAAACCCTAACCTGAGCCGAAGTATGGGAGTAAAGCGCCGACAGTATGTTCATATACTTGGTCGGCACACCCCTGCGTTTAAGCGACTCTAAAAGTGTAGATCGATCCACCGAATCGAATGCACCTTTATAATCGAGAAATACGGCAATTGTTGGCCGGCGGTATACATGACGCTGCTCCAAAATTTGACGAAGGGTAAAAATATGATCTATACATCCCCGGTCAGGACGAAACCCTGCCTGTTCTTCTCTGATGTTTAAATCCCGAACTGCAGTGAGTCGACGAAGTATAATGAAGGCCAGAACCCTAGAAATGACTGGGGTCAAACTAATTCCCCTATGGTTTTCACAAGAGCTCCTAATACCCTTTTTGAATATAGGTACTATTATCGCGTGACCCCAGCACGGAGTGATGGTCTCCGTCGACCACACAAGTTGAAACAGCTGAGTTAAGGCCTCGACTAACACATCTCCACCTTCTTTAAAAACTCCCGGCACGAGATCATCTGGACCGGCAGCCTTATTACGATTGAGAGCTGAGATGCAATTGCGAACCTCAGTCTCAGTGGGTGGTTCTAAATCTACCGACCAGGGCATTACATCAGAAGTTTGTGGAGGCAGCAAGGTAGAAGCAGGAGGCCAGCTAAATTGACCCTCAAAGTGTTCCGCCCAGCGTTCCAACCTTCTGGACTAATTATAAATTAGTGTGCCATCTGCCTCGCTGATAGCTTCACTGACAGACGGTCGCCTGGGACCGGTGGCACGGATTAGGTTGGAAGCCGTACTTGGAAATTGCCTCAACGTATGAGTATATTTAACTCATGACGTTAATAATATGTAAACCAGTGATTGTAATCTCCTATCGTGTGTAAACGCCTTTCAGGAACCCCGTTCGGATCAACCTGTAACATTTGGGATTATTAAATACGGTTTACTTAGTGGATAGCTTTATATCTGTTTGTGCATCTTTAACACATTGTTTGCTTGAGGTTCTCAAATGCACTTAAATCGTTGACTACAAACTATTCTCAGGAGGACAGTGTGTCTCAGTTTATGGCATATTTGCATTCACTACATTTACATTTTTATTTTAACTGGTAAATTTTTCTTGTTCTAGACTGTTCCATTTCACTTTTTGGGCGGGCAGCTGCCTGAGTCAAAATACATTCTGGTGATGATCATAAACGTTTTGAATGAATGTGCTAACCAAACGGATCGCAAACTATGTGATGGGGCAAATTAGAAAAAATTCATTAGTTTTTTAACCTCACTGACGATCAAGACCGCTTTACTCAAATGAAAACTAAAAACTGAACAGGTCTAATGTAGAGTAATTATGCTTTATTATCATGATTTATTTTTTTAGAGAGCACAGTAACATTTATTAATACTCCTCTCTTTTGGGTGTGACCTCAAACTGAAACAAGTATATTTACATTTGCCATCACTATGGAGCCATATTCACTCGTCTGTGACATTTCCGGCCAATTATGTACTTGGGTGGACCGAGACCGTGAAATATTCCATCCATCTCTTTCACAGTCTCACTATTTAAGTAAGTTTCCTCATCGACAACTTTTTATCAAATAAAGATGATTGCTACAAATTTGCCATTATTTATTTCAATACTTATATTGATGGGTGCATCTCAACTGCTTGTAATATAAACATTTAATTCTGTTTTGCAGATAAGTAAAGTTTTTCTATGGTTACAACCATGGTACCGTGTTCGGAATGTGAAAATTAACTTAACAGCCAATAATTTATGGTAATTCAGTTTTATATTAAAATAACTTGGTGCTCATAAGAAGTTTCGACAAAGCTTATTTCAAAAGAATGACGTTTTTGCACCAGGAACATAATAGAGAGTGGAGGGGATGCTACATTTTTAGATGATGTTTAATGATTACATCAAGTCGAGTCCGATATTTTGTGGCCGTACATAGCAGTTCAGAGTTAGCAAAGTCCAATTTGTAGCTGAAAGTCAGAAAACAGAAAATACTGGAAAAGATAAGTCGGGTTGGTCGTTCGAATAAAAATCACTGTCTTAAGGTCATCATTTGCTACGTACGTTGAATAACTAATAAGTAGAGTTTATCGAGTGCAGTGGTTGTTGTTATTTCAAAATTGGTAAATACACCTTGGTTAATATAACCAGTAAAAATAGTTTGTACAAAAATTTCCCGTATGATTTTTCGAAACACTCAGAATAGAGCAAATTTCGTCAGAAGGTAAAATAACCAGGTGTTAATTAATCGGAATGACAAATAAGCTGATTAAAAATTCAGACATATCAGTCGTTCATATTCCATTTATAAAAAAAGGGGATATGCCAAAATATAGTCGTGTGTGGATCAACTTACTGTCTGCCTACCAACAGATGTTATATACTCTGTTGTTTAAAACTTTTTCTAAGATATGTATGGACTAGTCACCAATTTGTATCTTCAAACCGTTGCATAGAAACAACATGAGAACACTCACTGGTATAGGTAGCAGCCAGATTTCGAGCAAGTTGTAGTTCATCATGTAGTGTGTTCAAAGTCAAGGGTATTCCTTGTGTGAGTAAAAATGGTACTGAAATTTGTAAACAGGAAGATAATGAGGCAAGTAATGTTTATTCATCAGAACTGATTTTTCACTCGATCCTGAACGGAAACCAAGACCTGATCGATTTATTCAAAAGTCGCAATGTTTGAACAGAACAAATCGCCAATTTTTATCATTGGTTGGGAAACAAATTCGTCTATTAGGTTTTGTAATGAATGCCCCTTTCATTGTCAAATGCCTTGTTTGTTGTTTTATTATGTTTCCGTCTTTGCACGTTTAAATCAATAATTACAGTGAATAAAAACAATTGTTTGATGATATTGAGTTAGCGCGTAACTTATCCTTAGTGATGCATGTAGCGTTTGCCGTTTAGCAGCTCGGGCCAGGAAAACGATGTGGACATAGTTGACAGTCTAGTTAAAATGGACAGTAAAAATGGTGCATTTGTTAGGCTAGAGAAGTTCAGTGTTGACTTTTTTGAGAAATTGCATTTGTTGAAATATTTTAGGAGCCAGTTTGCGTGCAATTTGGAAAATCCCGGGATAATAGTCAATTAATTTATGGATACATCTCCCACCTAAGATAAACCATGATTCATCTCCATCATCATCACTGATGGCAGTGGATAATTTGGAAACACTGATGACTGCCATATCATTTTGAGCAGCCATAGATCAGGAAATGTTGATGCATGAAAATGACTTATTAAACTTAGTCAGTGACCGGGTAAAAGGCGGTTTGAATTACTTAGTTTTTCTTACAGTATCCGCAACAGAACTGTTGAGGCATAATCGATAGTGATGTCTGTCTATTATTAGACTGTCCAGAGTTACTTCTGTCACAATACTCCGTCAGAAGAAGGATGTCTTTCTTCAAGATTGCAGTAATGCTTAGGGTTAAGTCAGTCTGTTGCGTAAAGTGCATATGATGACCATGGGCCAGTCAAGCACCACGGTATTTACAGCAAGCTGAATTAGTGGCAGGTTAACTTGTCAAGTGGAAGTAAACATCAAGATAGGCGAATCCCTAAACTTGTAAAGTGTTCTTTTGATTTCGACCATTAATTAAGACAGTGAGCCAAGGTCTCAAGGTTTGTGTGAGCCACAGTAAGTCTACGCATATTATGACGGTCAGCGTAAAAAACGAAACAAGGAGAAGCGCCGGAAAAATAAAGATAACAATCTATTGTGGTTGATTAGAATAAAATTGACGACAAACTTTCTATCTAAAGCTACACTGAAGTTAAAGTATTGTGATCGCAATGACCTATAGTTTACCGGTTTGGCATTGTGTAATTCAGAGAGGTTTGTACAAATCAGCTATCATATTTTGAGTTTTTCGGTTAAGCCACATGTTGTTAAAATGACATTGCGATTTCCCTACTACAGTTAAGTTTGTTTGCAACAGACGAGTTAACCGACATCTCACTTGCTTATCGTATTATTGTGACTGCGCACGACTGACCTTTGTGGAACACAGGATGACTTTTTAACTTCAAGCCGGAATGTCATACGGAGGTTCAATTGTGTTTGGCATAAAATTAAGAGGAATGTATAACCTTATTGATAGTTCATAATGCCTACCATGAACCTCTATAGGAAGAGAAGTAGATTGAGCTTGCAATGAACTGGATGATAATAGTTTAACTAATAGCATACTGACAAGTAACCAAGTTATATTTCTCACTTTTCAGATTACTCTATCGTTCGCATCATTCACGTTCATGTGAATTCTGTTGTACTGGTTACATTTGTATGTTTATAGAGTGGAGCGATTTCGCTGGTTAACAACTACTGAAATCATGGGGCAACATCTTTAGAATTCTTTTTACTTATAAAAAAGCCATCGGAAATCAACGCAACAAATGTAAAATTAAACAAACTAAGTAAACAGGTATATTTAATGAGTTGTTATGACTTATATACGAAATTGAACATCACTCACGTCTGACTAGCGACTTCGGATTCGGAACAACGTTCTTCGAGGTTAAATACTAGACATGAGTTTCGTAGTTGTTAAAATGAGTAGTTACTTAACTACCTACTGTTGTATGACAAACAGTTTCGTTGTGATTAGTATACTTCTCATGGGCGACAATCAGAAACAAAAGGGCAAGCTCCCAACGTCAGGAAGACGATGGACGCGCTATGGGAAAAGTTCCATTAAGGCGAATGACAACGTACTGCCTCCCAATGTATGTGAATGCACATCTGCCGTATAAATGAGTGTACGCGTTTGTGGTCATATTTCTAACATGATCTGTACGGGAGTTTGCGCAATAAAAGAATTCGCAGGTCGAGCGTCTTTTGTGATCACAATATTACTAGTTCAGTAAATTATAGCCATGTCCGAAAAGCTCTAGTTTGATTTTCCACCTTTTAGTAGGTCATTTTTTGCAATATCTAAATCGGCACCTCATTTTCTCTACCACTGACCGTTTAAATCATTTGAGTATCATACTTTTGTTGTTGGTTAACCAAGTACTCAATTCGTAAAGGTCTAACCACATCTCATTCCAAATACTACTACTTCTTTTTCCGCATCAATTTTTCATTTACTTAAATGATCCAAACTGACAAATGCTTTTTTTCCTCCTAAATTTCACTTGTATCCTCTCAACAGTTAATTCATAATTGTATCAAGCTACTTACTTAGATGAAAACAAGCGAACGAATTAATCCCTGTGCGTACATTTCAGGTAATGATTTTGGCGTTTTGAACTTAGTTTGAGAGAGTACTAGTTTGAAGTTATTCTGTCAAGTGAGTAATGTTGACAGACATAGACGTCACTTCTGACATCTTAGCGAACACAAATTTTCTGAAGAGGAAAAATAAAATCAATCGGGAATCATGACAGAGTTGGAAGGATTCCATCTTACTATCATCAATTCCAGCTCCTCCTTTGCAGCAATCTTTGTTGAACAATCGGATTCCAGTTACAATATTGGTAAATTCCACTAGTTGATTGCGTTTCTCGGCGGGATTGGCTGTCAGGAAGGACCCAACATCAGTCTGCGGAAAAATGCTTTGAAGCGCGGCTGATTGAATCATGAAAAGAAAACAAACAGACGATTATGTATTTCCGTGCATGTGCATATAATATCTAAGTGTTCAAGTTACATAATGTTGCGCACATATATAGATCCGTAGACAAGGTTGAATCTAACAACTGCTGTTAGTTTATTGATCGACAGAAATTATTACCAAGGGGACGCTGAACTTTCTAAGCGTTCGTAGGTGCTCATCTCAAACCGAATTTTAAGATGTAATCATATAATACTCACAAAAAATACTACCCTTGTTACCACACATCCCGTTCAAAAAAAGTTGATAGTTTGAATTTGTTGGAAGCTCTATAAACGTGGTCGAGTCTCAAGTTCGAACTAACATAGGTACTCATTATCAACCCATGTTTACAATGGCATGGAAACATTTCAGTTTGTCAGACAGTTAAAGTGTGTAAACTGGTTCACTGCGCAGCTTCATTTTATCAGAAAGATGCTTATTTTCATTCCGTGCTCAGCCGATAAGGAAGAAACAAAAATGAGCCACACCGGAAAGAGTCGTTTAGGCTGTTGAGATGATTGGCTATTTGTGTTTGTTCGGTCGGTCACTGGTTCCATTCTTCTCACTCGTTTAGTTTCACCTGGGGTGTTAGTGACCTTAGTTAGTTATGTCATACAAGAGGGTTGACTTTTTCTCACCTATGAATTTGCAAACATTCGAGCATTAGTACAACCAACGTGACTGGCAACTATTTTTCACTGGCTGTCACAGATGCTTGAGGGTCAAATGGAAAGGGAGAAAAATCCTAGTCAACTGAAAAATGAACTGTGATATGACTTAATACACAATACCCCAATGTTTACTTCCAACGCTGATAACTGTGATGCCTACGCAATGTGAACACAACCCAGATGCGAGTGAAAGCATGAAAGATTCGCAAACACAGCTTGCTGAAAGTTTTCATCATCGAGTCTCAACTGCTGACAATATTTTCTAGACAGCTCAAAGAATCAACGGCAACAGCTCCGCCGTTTCTTCGATTTCTTGAAGTATTGCTAACATAGATTCTCTGAAGCAGAATTCTAATTTAAGAGCCGGCCTCGGCTTATAGTAGTTAATCTACTGCTAGTGGTAACCGTTTCCCTCTTCTAAGTTACTAATTATCGGTATCACGTCAAAAATAGTGCACATTAATATTGCCAGAGTAATCACTGTAGTAGATGATTAGGTACATGGCTGGGTTTCAATGCTTTATCTTAGACAACTTGTTGGTATTACTCGAAAATTAGAAATGAAAGAATAAAAATGGTTTAAAGGCTCAACCCCAAGTTTACAGACCATCGTTCGCCTCCAGCTGTTGAGGTGAAATAATGTGAGCAGGAAGCACATTGTGATGAAAAACATCTCCACTTAATCCATCTCATTATTATTAGTAATAATAAATGCAGCAATACATCATTGCTTAGTGTCAGTGCATAACAGGGTTTGTTTGTTTCTTCTTCTTCATGGTTGTGTGGCAGTTAAGCATCAGTGTGAACCACTGATGTATTGCTGTCTATGATGATGATGATGATGATGACAACAATTAAGAGATAAAAAACCATGGATATGAAGAGAGGAAAGAGGAGAGAGGGAACCGAACAACTTGAAACAACTATGCGCTAATTCAAACATTAAACATCAAGTTATCTACATCCTGCAAACAACTTAACCAAACTATAACTGACACTTGCTGCGGGTGAATAGCGTAAAGTACGCGGCGGACAGGTGCTGACCTGGCGTAGAGAAATGAAGTCGTTCACGAAGGGGTTGACCACTGACTGTAGGCCGAGTCTGTCTTTCAGACAGGGGCCCTCACGACTCACAGTGTCGGTGGTTGGAGACATTGGGGGAGTTGGCGACTAGTCGCATTCATTGGCGTGAATATTGTCGTTGCTTGACCAGGTTATCCGTGAAGTGAGTGCATTTAATGATGTGGGGCGGTGAAATCCGTAAGAAGGTTGTCTTGCTGATGTCGCCTTACTTTCACTTACAGCTCAGTTGTTTATTTGCAAGATTTAGGCACCTTAATGTTTTAAGTTTGAATATAAACGAAGCTAGGTCTTTTCTCCCTTTATTTTTTCTTTTCTCTTCTCGTACTCGGTTTGCTTTTTTTCTTCCTCATGGTTGTGTGGCAGTTAAGCATCAGTGTGTATAACTAATGTGTTACTGTCTATGAGTATGATGACCCTAAAGTTGTGAAGCAAGTTCCAGATAGACCATCCAGGTCATTCATTTTGTCCAACATGGCTTATCTGCTTTCTGAAAAAGTGCTAAGTAGGATTATATCACTGTATACTCCACCGGAATAATCAACGGAAACAACGTAAGCCGGACGCCTCACGTCGGTATTTCATTTTTACTGACACCATGGTAAGTTTTCGAGTCGCAGACCAAAACTGATCATACACCAGATTTATACAAGCAGACGTCTTTCCAAAAATTTAGGTGATAACGTCTAGTAAAAACTACGCGTGTGTTCGCCGTTTTGACTGACACCGTGTATAGTACAACCTGGGAGACAGTGTCTTTCAGGTATGCGACTTTGTCCGGTCTCAAGCAATATAGCAATATAAGTATGACAGTACTACAGTCCTAGAATAGTATTTCGCACATAAAAGATGCAAAGTACATCCCGTACAGTCCGGTATGATCATTCATCTTGTTTAGCACGATCTGTTTGTCTTCGGAAGAGAGGGTATACTAGACGGAACAATTCGTAGATTTCTTGTCAGTCAACGTAGTACTAGAAAGTAATCTAACAGTGTGTGAGACCCAGTCCACAATATACAACTCTACCAAGTTCATTGTGAATTACTGTGTGCGTATCTGCGGTAGGCTACGGACGTTCTGCCTAAACTTTGGGCAAAGTCTGAAAATATTAATCCGTGACTCTTCGTTCAAGGTCGTATAACCTTAAACTTGTGTTTTACTTTAGTTTTCCACACATCGGTATCCAACATACTTTGGGAAAACTTCCGAAATTTTTCTGGGAGCTCCACCGAATCAATTTTAAGTTTTGTTTTCACTTGTCTTTATTCTGGCGACTTCGTAATATAATTACGTTTTGCGATTCAATTTGCATGAGTAACAAGATTTACTTAGATGGACGTTTTCCGTGAAAATCTGTTTTAGTTACATCAGCTCAATTTAAAGTATTTTTCGATTAGTTACTCCACTTTCAGGCAACTTATACATGCAGTTTTCTTATTTTTGTTCATCGCACTATCGCACAATGCTTTTGCGGCTGAGCTATACGAATTTAATGGAAAGGTATACAGACACTCTGCTTTTCACTGGTTCCGTAGATATTTGTTGACCAATCATGGGGGCAAATAACAAACTGGCACCCTCAAATCGAATTTTCTGAAGCAAATAAACAAACAATGCTGGTATCAGTCGCCAAAATAACCGTTTTCACTAGTCTGTTGCAAATACAAAGACTAATTATTTTTGTAACAAAATGTCTCATAAATAAGTCAAACAATTTTGTGGAAGTGTCCGTCATTTTCAGCTACAAAATAGTTAACCAAAAGGAATTCAACTCCTACATTTGTTCCTACCCAAACTCAACATCTTCTTTGACGTTTTCATCACGAACTACTTAAATCTAGTTTAGGTGCTTCATATGTCGATGTGTTACCAAACTCATACGACAGCAATGCCGGTCGTACGTAGCGCACAGTTCGGCCAGCTTATACAGTTTGAATTATCAAATCTTCGGTCATTTCTGAGTTCATAATCTGATACATGGCAGTGGCGTGGCCGTGCTTTATGTTTGTAAAGCGATTTGTTTCGCAATATACTCGTAGGTAAACCTCGAAGGGAATCGAAAGTGTGCACTTCACACCACTGTTCCTAGTAGCAATCTGAGTAACCGAATAAACTGTAGGTTTTAACTTGCCATACTCACCAGTGGTTTCTCGGACTACCTCTATATTGGTCGCAGCACCTAAACCGGACCGCAACAGAACCGCAGAAATGATGCAGCGATACACATCTTCCATTTCCTCACGAGTTCGTGCTCTTGCTTCCAACGCATCGCGGACCACCGGTTCAAGACGCATTTGCATCACGCGGTGATGTTCGGCCAAGAATTCATCTAAATAATTTTCAAAGAAAACGAATTTTTTATTCAAAAGTGATCTGATTGATGAATGCATTAGCTACACAAGACAACACGACGTATTTTATTTCTTGTAAGCGAATTACGAAAGTCTTGATGTCTCTCCATTGAAGTTGGAGTGTCAAGGTGCAAATGACTGTTACCACATAGCATGATTCTTGGACCAATGAAAGTTATCAACCGCAAACAACTATACTCTATCCAAAAATGTAGAGTTGGTTGCCCGAGAAAGCTTGAAAAATAGCCGGTTAAACGTGGGCTCAACTTGTATTTACTAAACAGAAACATAATCAGGTTCCAAATCTGACAGGTAGAACACCAAGCACCGGTTTACTCA
>JTDE01002778.1:51151-91836 GCA_014338405.1 Paragonimus skrjabini miyazakii | reverse complement strand
TAAGAAAGCATTTACTCCCTACGGATAGGTTTCAGCATCAATCGGTGAATCGCGGAATCAACTTCGAAGCACCCGCGCCGAAGGCGATAACAGTGCTCGCGATCATTTGAGTCATAGAAGTTAACGATTTCAATGTTGTTAAGTGATACCACCGAAATATCGAAAAATATCCAAGGAGGTTTCATTTTGTTGTCTTATGACCGCAGACTTCACCAATTACGGATAACTTCGCGTTGCTGTTATGTTGCGAATGATGTCCAGTAAGTTGAATCACGTTACACACATCAAATTGCGCAGAATGACTTCGTAAACCTTTAAAAATATGGTCTGGGCCGTCAGCATTTTTCATTTCTCATCAAACTGTGTGACCCCGTTGGAAATCCAATTTATTGTCTATTTGTTTATATGCGCTTATTCTTTGTTATTTTGCCTTGGGCAGAGGACTCGTCTTTTTGAAAATCCTGGGATGATTCGGTTTGCGCACGATGTGCCGGACGGCAGCTTGATGAGCGATATCAGTGATGTTGAAGGAAATGTGAATGATACAAGACAACTTGCTGCTGATGAATATGGTGATGGTTCACTCAAGGACAAACATCACGGCTCACAACCGGCGATTTCCTCCCCAAGAATCTCAGATACATCCAGTCATTCTTCAAAACAGGTAATTGTTCTTCAAAGCTATGTTAATATTGTTCCAGGTCAGATTTCAATGTGAAGTTTCTTTTGCGTCAATGGATAGATTGAGTGAGGACTTCAGCCCGTCGGTTGGTGGGCTTACACAGACAACGGATTGTCCGAGAGTTGTCCGCAGCGAAGAAACTGAAGACTTAACATCCATAACTGTTCTTCCTGATTCATCCGTTACGAAAGAAAGTGCGTCTAACAGTGCAGCAAGGATAATGTATAGCCCGAAACTACCTGCAACAGTGGCATATGACAAATCTTGTAGTCCCCAAGCATGTGAATTTTCATTCAACACTTCATTATGGCTTGAGACGTATGATGAAAATAGTGATACTTCTTGTGAAGCTGTGACTAAGGAGGATTATTTGTGTAGCGATTACCTTAACAAGGGTCCATCCTTTTTTCGCACAAGCGACCATCTTCCTCGACCTCCACTTAATCATAGTTCCCAAAGTATCATCTGCTCACAAAAGTCTGGCGTTTATAAAGCTGCACCTGACGACATCCCACTTCCACGTAAATCTCCTAGGGATTTGTCGCCCAGTTCGGATTGCTTATCGATTTCAATTCTCGGAGAATACGACAGCGCCCATTCGTTCACATCCACAAGTTCCGGATGCCATCTGTCAGAACCCAAGTTGAATTCGACGAAACTCCTTATTGATCAAATTAATCGTTTAGCTGAG
This sequence comes from Paragonimus skrjabini miyazakii, assembly GCA_014338405.1. NCBI lineage: Eukaryota > Metazoa > Platyhelminthes > Trematoda > Plagiorchiida > Troglotrematidae > Paragonimus > Paragonimus skrjabini miyazakii. The sequence continues at coordinate 90,463 of JTDE01002778.1, read as the reverse complement.
AAACTGGATAAGACTTCATGCTCAGTAAGTGGCTGCTGTTGCATATAATTCAATTTTTGACGAGTTGGCTTAATGTGTCACTGTGGTAGATCTAAGCGATATGTAGTGAGCTATACAACGGAAGAATGGACACGATCAAAAAGCTGATGATAAAAGAAATTGACCCACAGCAGATCGGAAGAGTGCTTGGTTTTAGAGTTCCACTCTATTAATTCAAGATATTTCCGGTGGATTTGATCCATCTTGCTGCTCCGAAGGGATCCTGAGTCCACAGTGGAAATGATCGTCAAGACAGATAATTTCGTAAATGCGTCAAAATGGACAGTGGCTTTCGTTAACCCATAAGTCTCAAAAAATCGGCACAAAAAAGACACGTGACTGGGTGAAGAGCGAGCTAATTTCGATGGTGTATTTCTCGATCTGCATGTTTTAAACGCCAAATTTACATGTATACTTAAGAAAAGTAAAAGATGCGAAACTAAAAAGTAGTGAACTACTAAATGCCGTACAAGAGCCACACTAGTAAGTTCAATCTACTCTGGTAATAAAGTCGTCGGTACTTAGACTCATGATGCTTGTTTTCGATTTTGATCACCCCTAATCTTAGGTTTTTGCAACCACTACCATGTGTATGAGCTCAACAGTTTTGGGTCTACATCTGTCGTGATATTTTTGAACTGGGTGCCATAAATTGAATATGAAAACCGACCATTTTGCCCCCTATAAAGGTTCCGGGTTTCGTCGGTTTCATTTACGGCCTATGTGAACTTTGCCGATAGCAATTTGACGGTTTCTGTACTTTGTTGCTTTTGTGAATTTTCATAGTGCACTAATATCCACACGTATGTTACAAGTCCCTGAAAGTATTATTTTTATCATCTATGGTTAAAAGGATTCTAGAATAAAAGTTGCTGGTTACATGCTATCAAGTCTAATGGGTATAGCAAAACCCAGAGCACTGCTCAAGCTTAGGAGTGACATCAACATAGTAATAGTTTTTTGATCTTTAGTTATTTTTAGCTGGTTTTACTGTTCTGCTTATAATAGTGTCCAGTCTGTCACCCGCTCTGGAATTCGTAGAAAAGTTGGGAGTGATACCTTATTCTTCGAGTAGAACAGCATGAGATGAACAATTTACAGTAACTAAGGAAACCTAACAGCACAACGTACTAACCGAATGCATATGTGCGTTTTTTGGCCGATAAGTCGAAACATACAGTGCTACTTGAAGACGGCATGTCAATGTTGAATAACCCTTGTTAACTTGTCTCTTGGAGACTCGAAACAGTTGCTTTCGACAGGGAAACAAATTCAGCAAAAAGAGGGGTTTGCAGAGACGGTCATTTGGGAGTAGGACTGTGGAGGAAGCCGGCAAATACCAGTTGCCTGTTGGTTGAATTTCAAGGGAGATGACAGATAGGTGGTCAATCTGGGGTAAATAGAGATTCATTCATTCATAACGGTCTTGAGCTTGCCGGAAGGTACTGTTACTCGGGCCACCGCTCACATCAACAGGAATTTGAAATACCCTAGAGGATAAAGACGTTACTAAAAAGGCTGAAAATTGATAGGAAGTTTAAGTGGAGGAACTAGAAAGGGTATGGCTTTAGATACGTTATTGACTGTAACCCACTACCATCTCGAATAGTGTTCCTTGTCAGCTGTTTGAGTAGGCACAAGGACCCCAGCAGCGCAGACGACACCTATCCAGTTTACCCAATGGGATGATCGGTTTTGAGTGCATTCTTATAACTATCGGATTAAGTTACTTAATCCACAAACACTTGTTTGGGTATAGTTCGCCATCATTAGAGAGCCGTGCCTTCTTTTTGTCATTTTTCGACGTCTCCGGTCAATCAGAACAAGCCGCCACACAACTGACACGTTTGTCCGATCTTGAAGTGAAAATTCGTTCACAAAATATGACCTCGTTTCGTGCCCTGCTGTTAGGTAATGTATTGCCATCTTTAAAAATCGTACACCTTACTGGAATGGAAATATTTAATAATTTTACATGTTCTCCGTATGCCCCGATAATGTCAACACAACTGAGTGCCAACTTAGAGTCATGACACAAAAATATTTAACAAAAAATATGCAAGCGGAAGCAAAAAACCTAGAGCGAGGTGAATAACGCTAATAAAACGCTGGCTTTTTATCGGCTTTACACTACACGTGATTGATATTTTTTTATTGTTTGTCTTTACTCATTGTACTTTTGGAAAACTTCTGAACAACGTACTGAGGCAGGTGGCGACAACAAGCGTAGCAGCGTCTCTGCTAATGTATTTGGCTTGCCGTTACATCATTAGGTGTTTGTTGCCGGTGCAGCTTAGTATCATCCGGATTTTACCCGAGAACTGGGTAGAGCCAGCGGAGACCAAAACAGATACCCATTTGGTTATGCTCTTGTGTGAGGTCGCACTGCTTACCGGGCTAGTTTTTTCCAGCCACACTCAGGAAGTGCCGACAGGGTGTGACTTAGTAGACGCTGGGCAGGCGTACATAAATCACGGTCGAACCAACTTAGCTGATGGAATGAAACTATCTCGTATTGAGGCAGTCTGTCTGTTCCCTACCGACGTTATGGAACTTTTATTGTTCAGTTGCTGCTCGCACAACACGCGGTCAGTGCTGTGCATACAAACGTGGTCGCTTTAACGGAAGACGTGTGTCGCGACGACGCTACGATAGTCTCAGCTCAGCCGTTGCCGATTGAGTCTCAGTTATGCGTAGAGATCTACAACAATAGGGGGAGAGGGAGGAAAAATAGGAGATCTCCAACTCATGCCGGGCTGGTGGTATTACAAAGGTAGTACGCTATCGATCGAAACCCTGGGCTATACTGTTGAGGGACAACTTCCTTCAGGTGTGCCAATTCGGCGAAAGTTGGGTGCAATTCTTAATGCTGCTTGTTTACAGTGGGAACCTGGGTCCGCTGTAATACTTGTTGGTCAACCATCGAAGGCTAAAAGAATGCGCTCATCATAGTTTTGAAGATGCGATTACTTATGAAGACTGCTTGAGGCTAGGTACTAGATCAATGGGTACAGGTTATGATATTGATATATCTACAAGATGGTGAAGATGGTTCAGTCATATTTACACGGATACAGTAAAACAACACGTAAACTCTGTTAACCAGTGCCTCTTTCTAGTGATGAGAACTGTGCTTAGCTCGAATGCAGAGAAGGGTCTTTTATGAGCTGCCTGACACTACTTCGATCAGAGCCTGTCGGCACAGATTAGGTGAGTATTGTTTATTTGTTATTTGCATCTGTCCTAGCAGACAATATAGGTGCCATCAAAAACGTTTATTGAGATATCCTCTTTGGTTCTTTGGAGAGGACTATACGTTTGGCTTTCCTTGTGCTTGTTGATGCTGTGAACTCATAAACTGGTTGTTTTGCTCCTCAAACGAATCGGCTGGTGGTGTCCGGGCGCAACGCCTTGACAGAGATGATAAATTGTCACCGTAGTGCGCAGTTCATGACGCCGTATACAGAGTCACATTTCGAAAACAAAGACCGCCCTGCGCAACCCAACCACGGGTGCTAATTGACCATATCGTTGTCAGTTGCCGGCGGCGTCAGTCCGTTAGAAACTGCCAATTAACCCGTGTTGTTGTTCGTGCTCTTGTCGTTTTCTTAGGAGTCGTCTGTTCTCAAATATATAGTGGTCGACTAGAGTTTGTACATATCGTTTATTTAACATTATTGAAAGTTGAACTGTGCATGTCACCACGGTGGAGCGATTCACTCGATAACCAAACAGAATTGTGAGTAGCTATATGAGCCTCTTGTAGGGAGGTGTGTCTCGAAGGAGCACTGTATATACAGTAGAATTGGGTTTCTGATTATTCGACGAAGGTGGTGAAAAAACGGCGACCGATTTCCATGAAGTGGAATGCGACAGAGACCACCGCAAACCTACGAAGAGTCTGCGTAAAGACCGTGGAGTTTGCCTGGTCGGCTGAGCCAAAGATGTGTAGATTTTTTAATCAGGAAATAGCCAGGTGGTGTTTTCCTTGTTTCGCAGGTGTATCGGTCGTCGACAAGGCATTGGAATTTGTCACGGCAACTTGACAGCTGGGCGGAGCTCTCCGAGAAGCAATTCTATTAGTCTTAACCAGCTCATTCAGCTGTGGGTAATGATGATTATCTAAGTAATTTTAACATTCCTGACGATTTCTTTCCGGGACCGCAGTCTCTTTGGAGCTCAAATTAATGAAACTTAATAAAACTGCAGGTTTCGATCTTCTTCCCCCACTTTTTAAAGATGATGGTGAGGGGTTTTTACGTGGACCGATCGCACTCTTCCCTTTTACACGAGGTGCTCATCAACAGTCCTTCCCACTTTCATTTAAGTTGTCAGAACAATATGTTTGAACAATACCGTTAGAACACGAAAATTGGTAGATTCAAGCATTTTGTATTGACTCATCTGTACCAGATTTACAATAACATGAAACGGTTTTTTATATCGAACAATTAGGGGTGAGTTGAATGGATAGTCGATTGGTAGCTTAGAAAAAGTCACTAAATCCAGGGCAGGGTCAAGCACACGAGCGATTGTTTTGGAATACATGGGACCGGCCTTAGTTGATTGATTACGACATCCCCGGCAAACCGCAAGGATCTGGAATTGGGATGACGTAATACGATTCTGGATGCACAAGCCGGATCGATGACGTGATCAGTGGTCAGGATGTGTCTTGCGACCTTGGACACAATGTTTGCGTGTTTCAACAATATGTAACAACCCCAAAGGTATTGACCATATGTCTATCACATCCAAGCTGCCCACTTGTATCCTAATGCGGCGGCTTCTGAAATGCGAATAGAACCAAATGATAGTTGGACAAACTTGTTTCTAACCTGGTCGTATGTTTATCTTCAATGCGACAAACACGATCACATCGACATTTCTTCTCGCAGTCGTGGAGTTTTCAGGCTAAAGGTGTGCTTTTGACTCGGTTGCTTGATGTACTTTTTGCGACTGTTTCCATTGTAAGTGAGTATCAGTGCTGTATATCAATTTGTTAGGGTTGTTGTACGCATGTTTATGGACAACGTTGAGATTGGACTGGCCTTTCCCCTATGTTTGCTGTTGCAAACGAGCCGCTTGAGATTATTGGTAACTTCATCTGCCTGGACAACCTCACCCGATTAACTTACCTTATTGTTAACGAAGTTCCCATGAGGATAACGAAGACACAGTATGCCTGCTGGTGTTCGCCATTCGTGATCTTGCAAAGACTCCCGGTTGCCATTTAGGGAAAGGATGTATGATTTGTGTATTTCATATACATGGAACGTCGCCCACAACTGATCGCAGCTGTCGTATTCCCATGGACTTTCCAGTCGGCCCCTTTCAAAATGAAGCACTAGACCCGAGTTTCGCTCTCATTAGAGCTCGCCACTGCCACTGCCGGGACCAGAACTGCGGTCATGCTGTCCATGAGGCAACCATGTTGACCACTGTGCCATTGACCTCACATTAAGCACGGCCAAATTATCATATCTGAACACTCGACCACTTTCACTTGAGTAATGAACCGCCTATCCGATCGCCTCGGGAGGAGACACAATTACTGTCTGTTAACTCCAATCGATAATCCCGCAATTAGGACTTCCTGGACAGATCGAAATCTCTGATCTCATTAAACATGCTAGGCGATATTTTATGGGCAACGCGACAGTCCGTCGGCACGTATCTTGGAATTGCGACAGTTCGCTACTGATAACCGTTGTAATGAAAATGTTTAAGGTGCACTGGTCGGGTCATATACTCTGCATGCCGACCGAGCGCCTGTCGCTCTGCACATTCTTCAGCGCCTGGTGTCTATGATATGACAGCCATAGGCAATGGACGCTTTGATTGTCTTACCTAGCAGCATTGGCGAGTGGTGCCTGTCAGGTCGAGAAGTTTGCGACCATCCACGCCGCGGTTGTAAACGCTTTCGGACTTGGTCATGTTGCGAACGAACGTCCACCTTGTTTTGGTTTTTATTCTTATGTTCATGCTTTTTTTTATTAATCCGCTACTCCTTGGTCTACTATCAGGATCAACCGTACCATCGTATAAGCAGTTTTTGAGCTGACTTGCACAAAATCATTTAACATGACCTGAAATCTAAGTGAATAATTACGGAAAATATGCACGTGAGGAAATGTATGCCATTGGGGAAAACCATTTGGAATCGTTGATCTACTTTTGCTGCCTACGTCGTATATTAGTTTGATAGTTTTCTAATAGTCAGGTCCTCAGATGGCTGAACACACTTGCGTTGCTAGGCCGAAACGGTCATTATGCGTGCCTCATGATAGCACCACCCTCGCAAGCGGAAGAAATAGACGGACAAGTTGTAGAACCTATAGGAGACTTTAAAAGTCACTGCCTGTTAAGTTTATGATGCAAGTTTTCTGTGGCTCTGAAATGCTTCATGGAAATTTACTTAAATTATCATTCATTACACTAACTGTGAGAATAACGTTATCAGGTGTCTGTTCATATCATTTTTTCTTCACTGCAATGAACTAAGTCCGAGACGTATGCGTTTTCGCTTATTTCTATTTGTTTTTAATCGTTACGAACCACTGTCTAACTATGTACATGTATTCGAGGTCATCATTCGTAACTCCGTGGTGCCCTACGTCTATTGGGTCACTGCCTCAATGTACATTGTAGACCAGTGTGATCGTACCGTACAACCTCATTCTGTGTCCAAAAAGGCATCTCATGTTAATTTGCCAAATCATTCCTCCAGCATTAGCAACTTGACTACATTCTACGGTCGCACAGTAGATCTCCGCTTACTGCAACAGCCCGTGATGCATTCTTCTGTCATCGTATTTTGTAGTCGTTTGTTCGCTTGTCCACAGCCTTTCATATTGGTGCTTCTTTAGGTGTCACGCACAGATCTCTTTGATTACCAAACGTGTTCATTAAAATATTGTTTTTGGTGTATACATTTGAACGTCGATTCTCCAATTTAATCGCAACCACGTCTTTATCTCTTTGAATTTAAAATATTGTTGTGATGAATTTATGTCTAAATATTCGATGTACGATTGCCACCGTATTAATCGTTGGCTACTTTCGTGACTATTTGTTTTTACTTTCAAAGGGTCCGAGTGAACAGGCACGTCAAGAGGCGGCACGTTTAATGCAGGCGGCCTTCGACTCTCATAATACACACAACGACGCCGGAAAGTTGGTTCTCAATCCGGGCTTGACAGTAAACATTCCGGAACAGCTGTGCACTTTCAACAATTTGATGGAACTCTCAGTGAATGAGTCGGAAATTGTTCGCCAGGAACGTGAGCGAATCGCGAAACAACGCAAACGCATGAATCAGCTTCGTAAACAAGCCGCAAAAGATAGACCGGTAGGTGTGTCTTGCTGATGACGCCTTACTTTCACTTACAGCTCGGTTGTTTGTTTGCAAGGTGTAGGCGCCTTGATGTTGTATGTTTGCATGTAAACGTAGCTATTTTTGGCGGTTAGGTCCCCTACCCTCTCCCTTTTTTCTTCTCTCTTCCTAAACAGGGTTTGTTTCTTTTTCTTCGTGGTTGTGTGGTAGTTAAGCATCAGTGTAAACCGCTAATGTATTGCTGTCTATGATGATGATGATGTGACTAATTTTTTGATTGTGTTAGACCACTAACATTCTGGATTGCTGATGCGATAACTTACTATTCTTGACATGTCTATATGTTCCTGAATGTACTTTGTCCCTGACCCAACTAATGTTTTGGGCCATTGCCGATCCCGATTCAAAGTGTAATCCGGATGAACAGGAGCAGTACTACTGAGTGCTCATCTTTGATCTGTCCTCGCCTCCTTTTAACCTCATCAGTGCTAACCTTTGCGCGACACTCGGTGCATATAATTAAATGCAGATATCGGTGTTCGAATATATGGAGACCTTTTTCACCGTTGACCCTGTGCTATCTTGTTTCGCAGCTGTGGATCAACATTGCTCTCGCGTTCGCTTCACACAGGCATCCAGTGTGCTTTAGGACTATGTTTATCTGTCGCTAGAAATGTCCTGGACTGACAAAGATGACCCCATCAAAGAAGGTATAGCCTGCATTCCACTCTCTATATCCCTCTTGCTGCTGGTGTAAATAGTGTGAAAGTTCATGTTGGTGTTGTAGGTCCTTTAGGATGTCATGATTAAAGTACGTGCTTAGTTTATCACGCACGACCTATGAACCAATTTATGTTTCTCGAGGCCAATTGATCCTCTCAAAATGAGTCTGCATTTCTTAAGGCACTGGAGGATTTTGGTCGATATAATCCAAGCATCACTTACAACTGATGGCGGCTTTCACATTTCCACAGACTTTTCAGTTAATCTTTTTCGAGCGGAAATACGGAATTTCGCACCCCTGACGTACTCTAATAGGGTGAAACTGGTATGGTGCCTTTTTGCGAGGGACTGAGGGAAGTTTCTACATTAATCCTAATTAGCATTGGCAAAGCAATCTGTAAGCCGTCAACAAAATGCTATTTTTTTAATCGTCAAATACGTCGGTGGTTCACACTTATGCTTAAATGCTATACAACAATAGACAAGGAAGAGCAAGTAAGAGGAAGGAAGAGGACCTAACTACTGGAACACATCTGTGTCTATACTTGAACATTCAACATTTGAGGTGTTTACACCTTGCAGTCAAACAGCCGAGCTATGTGTGAAAATAATGTCATCAGCAAGGCAGCCGCTTCATTACGGCTTTCAGTATCTTACGTCGCTAAGTGTTCTTATCTCAACTCGTGCAAATTTACGACTCCCACAAGTTGTAAGATCAGTCTGCTCATGTTCGATAGAGCATTGCGAGTTTGCTTTCCGGCCTTGACATTAAACGATTTGGCAACCACAGTAACGTTCTGACAATTCTCGAAAAATGTCGACAGAATCCCAACCTATTCTTCCGTCATCAAATGAGACGGGACTTAGTTTTCTAATCTATTTCGTATTTTTATATTACTCATAGTTGTCATAAGTAGTTCGAAATTTTGGTTGTTGCAACTAAAGGTTTTGCGACTTTGTGTTGAGAGGACTGATTCAGACAACTCGCTTCGAAATGGCACACTAGCCTTTAAGCCCAATCATATCATAAAATTGATTAATCTTGTCTGTCCACCTCCGAATCGGTAGTGGAACCCTTCTCTTTTGCATGTAGATTACACGAGCTTGTTAACCAGCACATATTTCGTTCACCAGAGGTAAGCGATTCCACATACTATTAAGTTACGTGTGTTGTTGTTACATCATATCGGGAAAAGACAAGTACCGTTATTAACTCTGTTGTTAATTCGCATGGGATATCAGATGATCAGGACATTCTAGTGATTTTGATATGCCCATATCTTATGAAAGCAGCTGAGTTGTGTTTCATCTACTCGTGGATAACAGTTGTAAATTTATTATATGAATTTCAGTTATGCTGGTTTCAAACAATTTTTTGGCATATTTTAACGGTTAACCTTCTGCCTAAATCGAAAGCCGTTTTCACCACTAATCTCTCGTTGTTGGGTCTTCAAAATTAGTTGCTGTTGCGTTATCTACTCACTGCAGATGATGTGGATTGAAACAAACTATCATGCCATGTTGCATTCTAGCATGTGAACATTCCCTCTTACGATTGAATTCTCATGCGTACTTCCTTCCTCATCTTCAGCATCATCCTCCACCGGATCTATTGGAATTCTTTGATCCAAATCGACATATCTTCCAGTCAATCAACCTACACTTCAAAGGGCTTCCCAGTTTTCTACCTTCTGTCACTCGAGCCTCTGACAACCTGGTAACTTTGTTTCACGATCGTCGTATGACAGATTTCCGTCGGCTTTCTTCCTGAGTACGGTTAAACACCGGATGTTTTCGACGTGACTGGGTGTATCCCGGTGATTGCCCTACAATTGGATTGCATTTCAGAATAATCTGTGTATAGTTTCCTACGTATAACTTTATTTGAAATGAAGATATTCACATTTAGACGTACATATTGTTATCAGTGTAAAGTCCGTTTAAAACTACTGTTTTGTTTCTTCACAAGCCTCTGGATGTGAACGCTGTTGAACAAAAAGGACTTATCAGATGCCATAGTTGTGCACGAGGTGCATGTTTTGTAGAATCGTTTGCGGGCGTCGTATTCTTTGGGCACAGCTGATTTTAGATGGTCAGTTATGAGAATTTGACCAACTCTGCTGTCACTTCTTGTATGATTAATGCATAAGAGCTGGGGAATGATACCGGTAGATGGTAGCCAAACTTGTGTGCTCACTTTTTACACTTCCACTGCTAGGCATATTGGTTTTGGCGTCGGTTTGGTACCTCTAGATATCGATTTAAACTATCGTAGGAAAGCAAGTGTAGTCCCTTATCTCAGCTCTAAGGATTAAACGATCATCCATGCGCTGATGAACCGATACCATGTTGAATAATGCTTCGTATTGGACAAGACCATACCTTTTCCAGTTTAAGGTGCCTGGGTGTCACTTTCGCACGTCCTGATGTCATTTCCGTGTGTCCCGGAACGCTCGGGATGCGTGATCAATTGGTCAACTAATCGCCGTACACAGCTTGCGATGGTTGGGTCACGTACTCCGTATGTCATCTGATCGTTTACCGTACCAGGCATATACTGTGACCACCAACAATTGGGTGAAACCACATGGTGGTCAAGCAACAACGTGGTCACGAAATATGAAGACCCTGACTGCTTCATTGAGCAAAGTGGGTAGGTGTCGACTGACTGGATGGGGTCCTCGTGATCACTCAAACCGCTGGTTAGAGACGCTATCAGAGATGGCAGTGTGTCGCAGTCAATGGCGTACCTGTATCCATACTATTTATAGTTCTTCCGCTTAGTCTTCTTTTATTTATTTTCAATCTTCTTAGTAACGTTTTCTTCTAGGATATTCCATGTCACTATTGAGGTGAGCGGCAGCCCGAGCCACAGTAGCTTTTGGTCGGGCTCATGGCTGTTATGATGATGATAGACAGGGATAAACGGACAGAAGCACGGGATGACCGACTTTTACGGATTGAAAGGACACGAACCAGTCGGGTGTGGATGAAGCTACTTCACCTGTGTCTACTTGCAACGTTGACGGGGGCGCAGGTTAACACGTTCGCGTTGAGCAATGAGTGTGTGTGTGCGTTCGTACTACTTAGAACGCTTCTGGTAAACCGGTTGTCAGTCTGTTGGTGTATGGTTGATCCACTTAGGTTAGCATGAGCTTCGGTCGTCGTCGCCGTCCGATTGACCGGATAAACCGGGCGAGCCCCGTCTCCGGTGGTAAAATAGCAATCATTCGAGTAGCAGTCTGACAGCTGAAGACATGACTGAAACACCCGGACTGATCGATCGCAGTCTCCAAGCCTGGGCGAGTAGTGTCCAGGGTGGGTGGTGAACCATTGAATGTCCACCCTGGCTTTGGATACTCTAGGCGTGCTTCTGTTTAGCCAAATTGCCTCATATGAGTGACATACGGATCCGTTGACTGCTGTGCTATCAAAGCAGTGCGACTGAGAACGGATAAGCGGTACTTCAGCACCTGTAGTGCTGGAAGTGACTGGCTAAGTATGAAAATGTGTCAACCAATAGCGTCTAACGAGCGTGCCAAACAAACCGCAGTAGAAACCAGATTCTGAATGCTCATCATCTAGTCGTTTCGTTTCGTCAATAATTTAAGGTAGGCATCTGCTGAAGAGTCACACTAACTACCAATTGTAATTTGTTTCAGTTTCTGCATTGTTTTACGTCCTATGAAGGATTTTGTGAATCACGCTACGGCTTTCATACGTGTACAAGTTGTCAATGTTCTGATTGATATTAAACTTCATCCTAAGAATGTATAATTCTTTGGTATTTCTCCTGTACAAACCTATAAACTTAAACCCATATCATGGTCAACCCAGCATGTTGCACATTCATTCAGTCAGCTTGGATAGATAAATTGGTTGTCATTGCTCTTTCGGTTCCGATCGCTTACGTGCTCAATGCTGAATGTCATCTAATTCATCAAGTCACCATTCCTCGTTTGATGTTACACGTGACTCTCATTCGTTTATTCCACTGTTCACCAACCGTGGACCGAATTGACATATGAAAGACGAAAACGGCTCATTTGGTAGCAGATTCATGGTGTTAATAGGTTTTCTCAACTCAGGCCAGTAATACGCTTTTACTCCCTGAGAGGTGAGTTTTTAGCTTTTTTTATACTCATACCTTCAGAAAATAGAGAGCACTTGATCGGATGTGTTTAGATCACAAAATAATGGTAATAATCATGAACCTCGTGAAAAACTTGGCTAGTAGTCATAATCCATAATAATTAAAACAAAGGATTCAGTTTCGTGCCTATGTTCCTCACGCATCTATTTGCGGAAATGTTTTCGCTGTTCATCGAAGTGATATGTGAGACAACATTTGGGGTTTAATGTGAAAATCAATGCCGATGTGAAGCTAAATACTCTAATGCACGCCATCCTGATATTTAAGAAATTGCGTTTATTTCTCTAGTGTGCATTCGTCGTAATTTTAAATTTTAGATGAGACCGAGTTGCGAAAAACGTAAGCTTTGGCTGTACTCGAACCAGCCACAGGAACAGAATGTTCGGACACAGCCATGTAGAGAATCCAGATACTTCACATTTGAATCAAATTACCCGACATCATCCCTGATTGTCAGAATGGTATAGCAACGTGATTTTTATGGATTATTTCTTGTTATCGTTAATCGACAGCTGAAGGTGTGCTGTGCCACTTGCACTTACGGCTTGTTTGAAGGTACAGATATCTTGATGTTGAATGTTAGAGTTTACACGGGTGTTTTCAATGCTTAGTTTTCACTCTGTCCCTTTTTTTACCTTCTGTTCGAGTCTTGTTCATTTTATGGTTGTGTGTGGTAGGTAAACCTCAGTGTGAACCGTTAGTCGATCACTACTTGTGAGATTAGTGATAACGATAGAGATAAGTATGTAAGTAGAGCTAATTCAGTATCAAACAATAAGCAGCCTGTCAAACAAGTGGTTGCTTTTGGACAGACAGTTTTATTCATGCTACACCACTGCTGTATTATCTTATCTAGCTAGATGAGTAAACGGAATCGTACTGATGTTGACGTTGTTTTATCGCCATCCTTGTGCTAGTTGATTACCGTTGTTTTCGTATTGGAAAAAGCACCAATTCAGGCATGAACACGGACATTGTGTTGAAACATACATAACCCACGTACTCGGTATCGTTCTTCACACGCTGATGTACAACGTGGATTACCATTGGACATTCTAAGTGGGCGTTTGGAAACACGGAAACGATATAAAATGCACTTAAGTTATGCGGGGTCTGTATCTAATGGCTTGATTACCTTGAGGTATTCAACAAAGGATCCAGTGGGCTTTATGTTGAATTTCTTCTGGGCACTAAGTTGTTCGTCGTGGAGTATGCAGATGATATTGTCTCGTTGAATTTCTCTGCCCGAAGTAAGCAGACCATGCTTAACAAGATGAACGGTTAGGGTGGGGCATGTATATAATACTTTTCGCACCTTCAGGGTGCAAAATGCTATTTTAGGACCGGTTCATTCCTACTTCCGCGTTCGTGATTGCAGACAGTCCGTCTGAGACCGGACTGTTTCGCATACCTGAATAACACCATTTCGTCAGTTTGTAATATTGCTAATGAGGTACCAACGAAACTAACAATATTACGTGTTGCTTTGACAGTTGACGTCATCTTTGACGTCGAACCGACGTCCAGTTGTCATTTGAACGAAAAGGTCTGTAATACCTGTATGCCTTTTGTTCTGCTCTATGATTCAGAAACACGCCTGTTCGTGATAATAGTATCATCAGTCTTGCTGTGTTTCATAATCATTAGCCCCGCCAATTAGTCCACATTAAGTGAACTGATTGAGTGGGCAATACGGTCGTAGGCGCGCGCTTTTTCTTGAACGCTCGGGATGCATGACCAATTGATCAACCAATCGTGTTGCACAGCCTGCGATGGCTGGGTCACGTACTCTGCATGCCAGCTCAGTGTTTGCCATACCACTTCATAAACTGAGACCACCAACAGTTGAATGAAACCGCTGCTGCTTATTCCTGTCCATGAGCGTGTTTCATTTTGACTCGCGACGTTACTTCATTTGGATTCTATATGAGGCTGACTGAAACAGGCGTGCATGGTGTGTAAGCTGAAATCTCATATTTTAATGAGGATCATATAGACGACTTCTACTGTGGACACCTCTTTACTTCCGAAATAGCCGAAGAAAAGTTGTTATGACCTTGTTCAAAACGTCTTTGTTTTCAAATTACAAACAATTGAGCAGTTAGTCCACACAAGTCGAACATCACACACCTGATCGTAGCTTTCGCATTCAGGTAAATTCCCAAGCCAGCGTATTTTGAAAAGAAGCATGGAGCTGTGGTTTTGTTTTTGTTGAGCTGTTCAATAGTACATACCCCTGCTATGACCGGGATTTAAACTCCTGCAACCGTGTCGTCCACTGTGTCATCGATGTCACATTAGGTGCAACCTAATTGTGATACCTGGACACTCGCTGGTTAGTAATGGTCAGTTTACCCGATCGACCCAGTGGGAGATACTCCATGTGAACACGATGTCGAAGTTAAATAAGACTAGTGTTCTATTTACATCATCCTAAACCCCGACTACTTATTAGTGCCGAAATTGTTTATGCATTTGTGATTCTCAGCCACTTCCACATCCTGATGAAAATATTCGGTCTTGTCCCCGATGTCATGAGAGTTTATATGTTCGTAGATATTTCCATTATTGTGTATTCCAGTATTGCTCGAACACCTAGTTACTTATTTAACGTTGGTCATGACTTAATCGTCACATCTAGACACCCAAGTATCTGAACATATCAGTAATTTCTTTTCAGTGAGTGATGTAAAACTTCATCATTTATTGATAGTCGGATGTGTGTTGGAAGAAGATCTCAACGTTATCAACTGATCGATTGGTCATTGGTAAGACCACGCCCTAGGATTAACTTTGACGAGGACAGCGGCCGTCAACCATCAGTTTTAGGGCATGTAATAATACTATGAATGTTTTTCACGCTCATTTTAGTTTATTCACTTCAAGTTATTTACTTTATAAAGTCCCTTCCATGACTTAGTTATTTGTCAAGGTACCGGCTGCCATAAACTCTAACCTACACTTATCGGGGATTCCGGAAATTTTGAAGTCTAGTCCCGTTTTATGCACATTTCGCAATAAAGTTACAGAACCACTCCATATATCTTCCCTATTTCCAAATCGACAATGGCCACTTCCTGTAGTAGGCACACAAGTACTGTTGTAGAAATGTGGTGAATGAACTTTTTTCAGTAGCTCCCATAAGAAATGAACTGTGCACGGAGCTATGCGAAATTGCCGAGTGAAAATTATTCGGCCACCTCAGATTGTCACGGTGCTTTCAAGCTGATTCGCCGGCCCAGTGATAGTTGACTACGTCGGGCACTTTGATCACCGGCCGGTTTGCCGGTGGTTTGAATGTAAACTGGTTATTTTACGGTCTGCATTTCATTATGTATTTTGCACTTTCCATGTCAGACCAACGCAACTGAAATCGACCGAGGGACGGGAGGAGATTATGGTGTTCTAGCAGATACAACCAAGCGTCTCTCTGAGATGCAGCTATCTCTTCGTTGTCTGCAACGAATGAGCTGTGAGACATTGTCTTATTTTACAATTCCAGGCCCTTGTCACTCTGAATATCACTTCAGCAGTATCTTCATGCATAGGGCCTATCTGGGTCAGTTTTTTCTCATATCTGAAATCAATAGTTTTCCGTCGATCAGTCCAACAATTAAGTTTCAACTAACAATAAATATTGTATCTACTGCTGATTCAGCTGAGTCGTTTTTCATTGATATCCCTGTTCTTTGTAAAGTTATGCCAAATGGACGAACTGAGCTTTTGCACACTTCCTCTGGGTGCTCTTAACATCTTCACTAATCTTTAGCCCTCACTGAGTCTGACATAAGCGGCTCGAGTAGCTCCTAGTTTTCGGCATCTGCCTCTCCTGTAGTCGGATATGTGGTCGATGTTCAGTCTGTACGCACACCCGACTAATGGTAAAACTACGAGACTGATCGTGTACTTTCGGTTAATTGTAACCATTAAACACACTATTTACGCCGCGTTTGCTGGAAAACATTAAAAGATGGGCTATTGTTTGTGAGGATCGACGAAGTTCACTGACATAGGCTCTAGGAATGCATGGATTTACGTGCTTGAGCCGTGTTTTGAGAGTGTCAACCCATCGGCTACGCCGCCTTGCAATTTCTTCCGAGCCTTCGGTCCACTGGTGTAAGATATTCGACGGTCGGTCGATGGCTTGGCAGCTATTAGTCGGTTAGGAGTTGTAAATCATGGTCGTCCCCTTGATCTTGTGATCCTTCCAGGTTCCGTTTGGAGACACCAATGATATTCTCCGTAGGGCCATCTTGACTCCACCTTCAAAACTGTGATATGTATATTGAACAACGACTGTAACCTCAGTGTCGTTTGGCTTGGAGCCTAATAGATGTGTGTGCGTGCAAACGTGTGCTCCACTATGTTCCTCCTAATGAATATACCAGCTCTCTTTGAGCCACCGGGGATTTGTCACAACTCTGCAATAGCTCATTCATTCGCATTAAGTGAACGCACTACCTGGTCGACAAGTTAGGATGCGGTTCGCAATTTTCCATGCAATCCTACCGCATTCAACCTACTCTTCGAAATGTACTATGATGCTAAAAATTGGCTCCTACTATGACCTGTTGATTAAAAACCTAAGCGTTACACCTCTCTAACCATGAAGTTATTTTCCCTAATCAAGGGAATTAGTTCATTTCTAATGCCGGGGAAGTGGGCATATTTAATTCGTTCAATTCTATCAGTCGATATGACTACCGTTGGACATTTTCTGAAGCAAAATATCTTTTACGCTACGGCTTCAATGCAATGGTTGTTTTAAACTCTGTCGGTCTCCATATTAGTGCTAGGGTGGCCAATGTAGTATTGGCTTCACCGACCTAAAATAAAATCAATTTAAATTATACTTTGTAAGACAGAAACAAGTATACATTCTTATTTCAAGGAACCTCGGATTTATATTTGAATATGAAATCGCCGAATTTTTCCCAGTCACGGATCGGGTGCGATTGGGATAGCTTACATACAATATACTGCCGAGTCTACTCTTTAGAATTGATAGACTTTTCCTCACAGTTATTTTTACCTAAGGAACTGTACTGTTATTGCTTATCTTTTATTGTTCTAACCAAATTAGTTTCATGGGAGAAACTGTCGACACTTGTGTAGTATGAATTCAGACTGCGACACATTTCATTTGTCTCAGATAGAATATTAATTTGGAATCGTGTACGGATGAGACACTTTCATTTAGGACGAACTTAACGATGCAAACCTACGCCATGGCTACAACCGGTGCCGAAACGCAGGTAAATTTTCTTGCTTCCTTTAATTATGTACGATCAAATTATATTTAGATGTCTTACTTACGAAATATCACCGCTCACAAAGGAGGTCATCAACCCCGGAGACACTCGATTGACGCTATGTATCACGCACCTCACACATACTGCAACCGTGTTTCATTATTCACAATGCTAAGATATGATGACACAACAACATCGTGTTACGCGTCGCTAAGGTGCCGCAATCAAAGTATGTCTGCTTCGTGACGGAGCCGCATGTGCCATTTGGCACTCACCAATCAAACTGGACTCAGCCACGTTCAAGATTCGACACGCCGTTCGTGTCTAAATACATACTGCAGAAGAATTTTAAAAAACTATATGGTTCTCCAAAAGCATACAACACGATTGCAATACTCTTTGCACGACCGAAACCAAGTTCAAAAGAGTTATTCATATATCAATTATGTCCCGATAATCACTGATCGTTTCACGGCTTTTACCACTAAACCCTGTCATTTTAAGTAGCTTATATTTGGCTCCCATACAGGGTTCCCGCAGATATTAGCACTCACATGACGTATGTTGACACATAGTCCATTAAATACAACCTCCGGTGCGCATCTAACAACCCCCTTATTTGTGAATAATTCAACTTCACTTCAAATGCCGATCTCATTGAAATTGTGTTGTGACTTTCATTTACATCAGGGTCATTAAAATCTCCTCGATTTCTGGGAGAATCTGCCGACAAGAGAAGAGTAATACGGTAAACTCAGTTATTCTGTTTTATTACGTTGAACACCGAAGTTGTGTGAAACGTCAGACCCACAGCCGTATGAGTGAAACCATTCAACAGGTGGCTGCTTAGCAACTTGACAGACTGCAAGAACCGTGGGGGTGTGTTCGGCGTTGACGTCTCAAATCACCCTAATCTCGCTTTACATCACCTGATCATGCTAAACGAAAGGTGAGTTTGAACTGACAACAGAGGGGGGAACCGTGAACCACGTCAATAAACCTCCCAGCCTCAGGCTACTCACCAAAATCGTAATAGTGTCTAAGACGGCCATATTTGCTGTATGGTACTACGCAATTGAAATAATCCATTATTTCGTCCTGGCACTGAATAAACCAACTGCGACAAGTTTGTATTACTGTACAATGTGTATTATGTAACATTTAAGCGGGCCGTTTTTACTCTGACTATTCATCACACTTGCGGACCAAATGTGGGGCAACATAGAGACACCGAGGGACAGCGTTCTTCCGAAGTAAGGGGTTCCAACAACGGTCCTGTAAAAGGAAACAACACAAATAAGCATGAGCCAAAGATCCAGTAAGCCATGCATACTACTTACTCAAACGTAAACTAAAACGGCGTCGACAACACAGCAGCAAGTCCTGTCAAGCAATTCAAGATTCAACCTGTACGCGCTTGCTGGTTTCGACTGCACGCTACATATTACGCATGGAATTTTGATGACAAATGAGCCATTGATGGAAAACGGGCACTCCCGTCGCGGGGCAGTTCTCAAGTACACACTTCATGGATCAACATCACATGAATAACTGGATCCAACTACAAACTACTGTTGCTTCCATCTGAATAACTGTTTTTGCGAAACAGAACAGTCCGGAACCATGTGATTTTAATGGGAGGTTTTAGGGAATTCATGGTATCAAAGAACACTGTATTTTGTGAAAACAACTTATGTCACGTAATACCACATTAGCAGGTAACGTGTTGCAACAAATATAGTCTATTTTGACCTAATAAACTTTGCTGTGTCGGAGTCGTTTTTAGTCCCACCAACGAATCCCTCAATTTCATGTGACACGATCAAAATGCTCCCTTAAGTGTGATCTGGAAACATTCAATTAGTGTGCCATGGTGGTTGGCACGTGACAACTTGAAAAAATGAAGATGCACTGGTAAATGATTGCTTAACATATTCTGGTCATCAATCGTCTACTCAGCCTGTATAAAACTGAGTCATACGAATAGTAGTACACAGATAGGAGGAACCCTACGGAACCGGAATAATCTGATTTTGTGGGAGACCGGACAGGTCCGAAAGGACCAAACCTCTATCCTCTGTTGCTCAACGGCTGACTGCACTGTGTCCTACTAGAGGTCAAGTTACTGTAGTCAAAGTAAAAACAGTAGAAACTTGTAGTTCAGCAGGGGGCCACGACAATCTGGGGGGGGGGGGGGCTGAAGTGAGTCACAATTACTGGCTGTTTAGCTGTTCAAACACCCATAGAGTTCATCAGACGTCAGTGGAGAGTCATCATCAGTGACAACGCAGCCCACCAGAACCTAAAGTTTACAGGGAACGCTAGCTTTTTCTTGTTGTCGTGTCACTAAAACGTTCAGATATATCAATTTGACGAGGTACGCGTATGCAGCGGACGCGAAATGGTCAGTATATTCATTTCCACAACTTCGTACCAATGGGGTAAAAGATGTAACTTGATACGACGTCTAATGATTCGAGTCTATTGAGTTTGTAATGATGACGGGCTACGCTAAAATTCTGTTTTTGCCGTAATGTACAATATCTGGAGCCACGCAATCTTGAATTTTCTGTCGGACGAAGACTGGTAGATATGAACCTGCCAAATAAAGAAAAGGTTTCAAGTTTATCACTGGCCAGAAGGTGCTACACGGTCCCGAAGACAATTTTTCACGCTGCAAAGCCAAACCTATCATTCACTTCTAATCCAATCTTATGCCTTCACCTCGAAGATTCAGCGCCCAGTGGTGTTACGTCATCTTATATCTACTCGTTTTTCAGTTCCTGTGGAGCAGTTTACATCTGTTGCACGATAAGATGCCTGTCAGAGAAAATACGCGAACACCGAACCACTTGGCTGATGACTGGAAAGCTCTCCATCTGTTCAATTCAAGTCACACTGGATATGACATTTAAACCAATCTATCAAGCCACACCAGAGATGTGAAATGTCGTATACTGGTCGTCACAAAAGCCACTGGAATTCTGGTGCGAAACGCCAACCTTTGTGCGAAGAAGTTGTTCATTCAAGCACTCAAGTTATCATGGTCTTCTGTCACTGCAACAAGTGACGTAGCATCACAGTATCCATATTTGTAGTGTCCAAGTGACATTAGATTCACGTTGTATCAGAGACCACCTAGTCCTAACCTGACACCTAATTCTATACTTATTTGGTTGTGGTATTTGACCTGAAGGTGAACACACCGAAAATCAGCTTGTTCACCATGTTTGACCTCGGTTAATTGGTTGTTAATTTGAGGGATGAATGAATACAATATGCAGTTCATAACTGCACCCATGGTAGCCAGCATGTGGGGTATGGATCGGATTTCACCTAAACGAAACGAACGCACAGTCGTTAACTGTTGGCTTTGATATTCTAAACAGCTGCGTTCTTAGGTATACAGGCACCGACAGAGGCTAGCACTTCGAATGGGCTAGTCAGTATCAGATTACCAATAACAAAGTGCCTCATCTTAATATCTCCACCATAAGCGTGGTGGAGAATGCGGACAAAATTTGACCTTCAATCAATACCACCTGAGCGACAGTCAACACAGTGTAACTAAATTCAAGACGGCCTAGAGTTCCTGAATCATTAGTTGAGAACACAAAATAAGTTTAACTGGATTGATCGCTACTGCTTACGGGGAAATCAAGGACGGCCCACCGTGATGAATAATTGTATAGGAAAAATGGGATCAAGTTTATGTTGTGGCCAACGGATAAATTATGTGGGCTAGTTGAGGAAGTTAGTTAACTGTTGCAGGTGTATCGGATTATGAGATTCTTTTTTGTTCCACTGCTGAAAAGCCGTCCTTCCATCCCACTGCATATAGGGCGAAAACATCCCCGTGATAATCCTGTCATTCCCTAAAGTGACGTTAATGACACAAAGGGTAGAGATGGCTGCTTTATTGAAACGTGGACCAGAGTTCAAATGTTGGCCATAGCAAGGATATACATTATTGATGAGGTCTACTGAGAGCAGAAATCGAGTCAGATGCTTCTTTTCGATAAGCATTGGCTGAAAAATCGGTGTAGATGCGATCATCCCTAAGTGGTGTTCACGTTATCACTCATACCAATAATCAGAGCACCGCCCAGCAAGCTTAGTGATTTTTTTAATTCCAAGTTGGTGAATTGTTCTGCCCATGGAGGTGTCCATTGTAGCCGATGGGACAGTCACTGTACCTCCTCTGGAGAAGATCGGGTAAATTGAGCATTATCTACAAGCAAATATGGATATGTGATTGCACGTGACAATTCGGTTATGTTGTATGAGAGGTCACTAGCGCAGTTTGGAACACGGTTGCTGCCTGAAAGTGTGGTCTGAGTTGAAATCCAGACCGAGTCAAGGTTATACACTATTGATGAGCTCTAACAGGAAAGGAACTCTTGTCCAGCACTTCTTTTTGAAAGAAGCTGGCTAAAAGATGTGTAAATACAAAAGCCGTGATCAATTATGAGAAGTGTTCAGTTCGTTTCAAAAACGCGAACGTTTACTAACAGCGATCTAGACCAACATTTAGCTTGGGAAGTTTTTTCGGAAATACGTCGAAACGATGCTCGTTCTAATTGTTTTCATTGTTCGTTGTTAAACCAACGGCATTCAGAAAACAGTTAACTAGATGCAAGGCTACTTTGTACCACCAGGGTTAACTGTGGGAGAGCCTGTAAATCTCACCGGATATGATAGATTTCGCCAGATTGTGTCACTATCTCGTGTTCTGATTACCCCGCCTGTTGTTAATCTCAAGCTTTTGAGTGATGTATTGCCATGAACGGCGGTAATGTTCCAGTCCTTTTTCACGGCTTCCTTGAGGTCACCAGGGTCGTGCATGGGCTGTGGAATTTTCCGATTTTGCGGTCTATGTCGTCTCAGATACTTTCGATGAAGTTTGGACATGGGTGACTCGTTAGTCTAGGGAAAGAAGCCAGTTTCATACTTCATTCCGAACTGTGCTATCACACTAGCACAATAGTGTCTGACGATATTGCTTAAAAAGAGCCACACTTCCTTTCCCTCGTTCCTCTTATGATTCACATCAATAATTCTCCCCCATTTATCCAGATCATTCCCTATATGTGCGTGTCAAACTCTCCCCACCTTTTTACAATAAAATTTCTGAGCTCTCTAGCAGATGAGTGTTTGTTTATCATCTAAACTCTCATCGTTTCACGACGATACCGAGAAGCAAACCTTGATTCCCTAGTCCAACTAACCTGACTCCATTTGCGACACGCCGTATACTGCGCTCTATGATCTAGTGAAATTCCAGCTGACAATGCCCTATTTGTTGGGGTCAGAATCTTATGCTCTGATTGTGCAAACATTGTCGCAATGTGCCTACTGTAGTGGACAAGTGGGTATTTGCTAGACCTTCGGTCACTAACAATTTAAAACGCCTTTCCTGAAGAGCAATCAAGACGTAGTCCCAACAGGCAGCGAACTAAAATAGGGTTTGAAAACAAACCGTATATTTCCAGCAATGTTTGGCAATGCGACAAGTAGATAGCTCTAGCCTAGTCTGGGACCAGCGGCATTAACCAAGAGAAGATTGAAAAGAAGCGCGGGGTGGGCTCCGGTCCACTCAGCGGCACTCAAAAGCGTGCCAAACGAAAAGTGCGTAAAACCTTGGAGTGCGTTAGACAATGCTCGAAAAGGTACAGGTTAAACGACCTTGAAGGATGGAATGACGATTGAGTCGTTAGGGAGAGGGCAAGCATGCGCTGTGTGCAATTAGTTGCATCAATGAAGAAAATGGTACTGAGTTCACATCAGGCCTCCGATGGTAGACGTACACAGCATCATGCGTACAGAACAAAAAAGCAGGAAACAGGGTTGCAGTCGGGATCTTTAGAGAAGTCACACGATCACTGGTCACTACATTACCTGACCTGAAGACGAGAATTGGCCATGCAACTTCCGTTAAGGAGCAGATGGATTTGTTATCGCGTTTCTAAATATAATTGGCCAACTCATACGTGCATCTGCGTGTGGTCTCAGTGTATTCAAAACCTGCTGATTTACACATGTAGGGCATTTCTTCGATCCCTTTGAAGTCCGGTGTTCTGTTCGTCCAGATGGTCGATCAAGACTGAATCAATTTAGTCAACAGCGATGGTCAGTTGTCAAGGCATGTACCCTGATAACGGAGTTGGCTATTTACATGGTTGTTGTAACAGTATTGCGGAGGTCGGATACAGCTAACCAGTTGTGGCGCAGTGTATCGAGAATGGCATTTGTACGATAGAAACTGTAGGCAACTGCAAGCGACAGCGACTGTGTAGTAAGGAGGCAGGCTGCATAATGACATCATAAACGTGAGCAGGAAGATTAAATAACCCGTTCCGATTAGACGTGGGTATGTGCAAATTTAGTGAGGCACTTGTGCGCTCTGAGTGGTGGATCATGCGAACGAGCCCACTGCACGGACACACGATGTGCGTGTGCGTGCACCTAACAGGACAATGAATTGTCCAAACTTAGTCACGTGAGCGGTCCAGAATGTCACTGCTGTCCTAACGATACTCCACCGGTATCGACGCCTGACTGTCTACTATTCAGTCACGGGTTCGTACCCCTCTGCAGTGACTGCCTTTATCTAGGTATGGACTGTGCGTTACATGCCAGCGGACACCTGGGCCAAGAATCGACGTAGGCCCGGGAGCACGACTGTCGCACCTAGTGGTCAGTGTGCATTCAAGCTACCGCGACTATGCGACTGCGCGCTAAACGTACCACATGTAGCTGTCGGCCTAGTGTTCTGTCCGCAACTATCTGTACTTCATTTTCACCCCGGAAATGACGCTTTTAACACTATTTCCAAATTCTCATGCTGTTATTGTTGCAAATGGTATGTATTGTGTGGTTTATTGCCAATATGTGGATCTGTTTTCATTGAAAGTATGGTCAACCTATAAGTCTGATCAGGCACCTTCTCGTACGTAGCTTATAATTTGCTGAACTACTCTTATTAACGTGTTATCGCTTGTTGGGGACGACATCACCATAGATCACTTCCTTGGTTGTTCCATCAGACAGATGTTGGTCCTGGGTTTACTGACTATTTATGAAACTTTACAAGCATCCGCAAATCCTCGGAGTGGGAATTGCTAGTTCCTGTTCACTACCGTCGGATGTTGAAACAAAGGTTTGATCTCGGTCCCCGTAATCAATTCACGTTATCATCGCATACGGTTGTAAAGTTTACCGAAGCCGTGACAGCTGATCAGCTCAAACCTATTTTACGCGTTCAGAAACAATATTCACGACTCTTTAGTCGACCTGACATGTAGTCTTACGATTGCAATCCAAACCACGTTGAACGACGCATATATTTTGTTGACATTCTTCGCTGCGTTTGTCATGAAAACGGTAAACTAAAACATACCGCATAACTAAACATCTAGTACTGACTAACCAATGTAACCCAATAACATATACCAACTATTCTCTCGAAATCAAGTATTACTCACAAACAAATGTGGGTGAGCGTTCACATATGATGATTTAGTCGTGCCTAATGGGAAGTCAACAGCACAGTGGCCACCACGGTTGCTTCACGAAGGCGTGCCGGAGTTCTAATCTTGGCCATGACAAGAATGTTCACTACTGACGAGCTCTGACAAGTAGGAATCTCGAATATAATGCTTCTTTTCGAAAAAGACTGATTGGAAAGTCTATGGGAATTCGATAACTGAGATCAGTTATGACTGATATTCACCTTATATTATTTGCATATCAGTGCAAAAGTTCATCATTGTCAGCGACACGATTTACCGTTTTGATTTTGACTACAGGCGTTTCTGTTGACACGACATAATTTCCGTTATTTTCATTGATCACATTACCGTAGAAATCAATCGATAAAGCGACACAAACAGCTGAACAGTTAAATTCTGTGTGCGCTTGCCTTACAAGCTGGCTCTGCCAATGAGATCCTTTCGGATGAACAGCAACTCCGGTTAGTTTATAGATCTTTTCTACTTCTAACGTTTCAATGATTATCTACACCTTTGAAAAGTATCTGTACTCAAGACATGAACAACCCAAGCATGCGTGCACATACAGTGACCCGAATGGACGGACTTAACCGACGTTTTGTTAAATGAAAAACCGTCCATCCTCTCCTTCTGAAATCTAAACTATTGTGTTACAATCCTGCAAAACTTTTCCGAAAGCAGTCTGAATCGCAACATGCTCCAGGTTCCACAGGAGGAAGTTCACCATAATTTAACCCATTAACAGCTATTGGATTAAATTTCAACTCGAACTAATACTTTCAAAGAGAACAATCATTTGGAGTACAGCCAAGTTGTCTGCCTAACATGCTCGCTATACATAAATAGACAGCTCAGATTTTCGGAGTTTTTACCATCATATCTCAGTAAGTATGCTATTCTACACACCACTTTCAACGCTGTAAGACACCTTGGACCCTTTCCTGAGAATTGCCCAAACTAGTATCAAGCGTTGTCATGTGCTCTCCTACTCACTGATTTATAAGAGAGACTAGTGAAAAGCTGATTTGCGCTGCTATGCCGTACCGTCAAATCTTGTCGTTTTGTTGTCCTGGCTGAAATGAAACTGTAACCGACATTTATATTAAACCTCTTCATAATTCGCATTTGCTATTTATTTGCTTCATGGGATTATAGTCCACTCACCTTTTCGGTCGGAAGGGATTTACACTACGGTTGTAATACTGTATAACTAATAATGGCTGATAATTACAAAAAAGTTCTGACAAAGTTTTGATCCCTGTAGAAAACGATAAAATGCTGAATATAATCGAGAGGAGATACTTCGGGTAATGGAAAACCTGTAGTCATCAGTAATAGGTTGTTCGAAGTCCTCCACACCAATTTGTTCAATCATATATTCTGTGAGTTTGTATACAAAACTTGGACTTTGAGTTCCAAACAGCCAAGCTCAAAATACGAATTTTCAGTTCAGTTCTCAAGTGTGCTGGACAAACACAATCGATTCGTGCTGGTTCACACTTCTCAACGAGCTTTGTGGTTCTGTTGCAAATACTTACTGTCGGCTAAGGACGAACAACGATCGTTTGAAGGCCAATTGTGTCCACCGAAGAGTCATCTACTAGCAACTAACAACTTGCATTGCATCCAAAGTAATCGTCTTTGGTTCTTAAACGGTAGTTAATACTGTAGTCTATTAAAAGCATGAAATGTTTGCTGTCTGTCTATCAATTTAATGGTATACACAACGGTAATTTGTATTTGGTTATTATAACTGACAAGTTTCCATAATATTTTGCATCATACTCACAACAATATATTCATAATTATTAGACGCTATCTAACAGAACTGATGTCTGTGATACACAAACAGCTCAGGTTACGTCAAGTCGCAGAACCTGCGACGGTTACCAACTCGTGCCCAGTTTTATTTTCAAACTTGTGAGCTCCACCGATGTCACCAAGCTGAAACAACTTTTTTTTTTAAAAAGACCGAACTTCTGTTCGTTTATAACGGTATTCAACTTAGGAAACCCCATGACATTATAAAGGGTTTGTATGCGGGGCTTTATTGCAACTATGAACCACTCAAGCATGTAGTTTATGTTCTCTTTTTCTTCACTGAAAGTGTTTATTTTTAATCTTTTTTGTTAGCGGTTTTAACTATTTTCAGGATTACTTGGAACCCAACATTTTTCAGCTGGAAGATAGACGAACAGCTGACTTGGAATTATGGTATACTTTAGTCAGAAAGCCTGTAGTTATGATTCATACAATCATTTTTATACATAAAGTTAACATGTAGACGAAAATTTGCGCAACATTTTAAAATAAGATCCATTAATTCCTGAAAATGCGTTGAATGCCTTGGTGTAAAATTGAATGCAGAAGAAGTCTAAGTATTAATTCTTCTACTTATTTGGGCCAAACTTGATAAATGCTTCCTAATAATATTTCCGATTTACTGAAAGATGGTCGACCGTCGTCCTGTTAGTTTGCTAAACATGGAAAAATGGGTTGTGCATCAATCAATTCCGTGCGGAAATCATAGCAATCACAGACATTTGATTTTAAATAATTGGAATAAAACATTGAGATCGTAGAAACAAAAGTTCAACAGACAGAACTGCTTCTGGTAACTTCTCATCGTGGTATGATACAGTTGTATAAAAACCAAGTAATGACAGGGAAAATACTGATCAAAGTTGAAGAGGGAGCGAAGCAATTTACTAAACAAGAAATACTAATTTATCCTAATTATTTTCACAGAAGAGGGAGGTTTCAGGTCGGTGCCAATTGGGTTAAGTAGAGCGAAAGAATCAAACTGTTGTGTGGTTCTTCGTATGTGCCTGACCACAGTAATGAATGTAGTGTTTTTGAACAGGAATTCTGGGTAGTGTAATCAGTTTGTGACCGCCTCAGCTATAATCAGGGTGTGCTACATGATCCTTCGTCAAGTAGTGGCCAGGGCACGATAAACAGTGCAAAATATCCTCTCTGTGTCCGTTTGTCGGTCACAGTTACACAGATTGACAGAACAGAAGAGTCGGTGTTCTTTATTATCCGGGAGAGAAGTCACGCGGAGCAGTGTTCTCGAATTCTTTCTGTGACCAGGGGAACAGCCAAATGAATGCATCAACGATGAGGTAGCACTGTTGCGCACATAATTTTTCCGATTAAGCGGCACTGTCCATTTTAAATGGGTTTCCCAACACACCATACAGCATACTTGGTAGTGCTGTTCGCATGACTTACTTGGCGTGTTTTTAGTTCGAATGCTTCATTCTCTTTGGACGGCAGTATCATGTAAACTTTTCTATGAACAACATTCAGTCAGGCTTACATTTGCCAAGGATAATATAACTATCCCGATATTTTCTAGCCAATTGCTGTGAGTATCAGTGGGTTTTTTAATTATTGAACTTTCCTCGCCCACTTTCATACTTACGTTCACATTCGCATGATCAAGATAGTGACATGACGTAAGTGTGAATTGTGCACGTTTTCAGTGTTTCCATGGTCTAACATATATTGACTTATCTGTCTAAGTTATACCGACACATTTTGGTTTCCGTTTGCTGATCTGCCTCTGATATCCGGCTCTTTGTAACATGTGAACCTCAGCACTGTTTCAGG
Organism: Paragonimus skrjabini miyazakii; assembly: GCA_014338405.1. Taxonomy (NCBI): domain Eukaryota; kingdom Metazoa; phylum Platyhelminthes; class Trematoda; order Plagiorchiida; family Troglotrematidae; genus Paragonimus; species Paragonimus skrjabini miyazakii. Next base: position 61,834 of record JTDE01002778.1, on the reverse strand, counting down.
ATGCCGCACTGAAGTAATCCAAAATGTTACATGAATTTGTTTACCATATCAAGTAGTTTCGATGTTTGTAGTTTTTTCCTTTGGATTTCGTAAACACTTACGAGATTTTTGTTTCAACATCAAGAGTAAAACTTGCAACAGCAGAACTTTTTTCAGTGTGACGAGAAAGCTGCGGGAAGAAATTGGTAAGGATTCAGATAGTTGGAAACAGTAGTGGTGTTTTTCACAGGCATTGGGTTATTCGCCGGGCTTGACATTTAGGTTGTAAATGTTTCATCATCAGTGCGTAAGTGTTTCAACCTATAGATTTGAACGTGTGGTTTAATGATGAAACGTTTTCAATCTAAATGCCAAGTTTGGTGAACATCCCAATACCTAGGTTTTCTATCTATCCAAAATGAAGAACACAAGAATATATTTCACTTCAAAGTTCACTTCAAGCTAACCAACATGGCATAATAGCACTAATTTTATGATTTGCATTAATTTCCGGTAACAAACCTAATTATAAAATTGATACGATTTTTTTATAAAACAAAATTACGGGTAATTAACAAAATAAAAAAGTGGTATATCTTTCACTGAAGTTGGTTAGATACATTTTTATTACATCCTGACAAAGAAGTCATTAAAATTCTCTATCTGTTGTCATGCCATCTTGCTATTTAGCTTGGAAATCGACAATAACCCGATATATCTTACTAGCACACAAATATCAAGGGTTTAAACCAAACAAAGTTACATAATCCCTCGATTTGATAGATAGCAGTGGTGTACACAAAATTCTCAGTCGTGAGTGAGGAGAAATTAATCTGATCCACCTGAGTATTCTGGAGCAGAATGGATAGAATTGTGAAACAGGATAATGTGCTCATTATTATCTCACTGAACAGATAAACTTCCCAAAGTCATAAAAGTGTTCAAATTGCCTAAAGCTACGCACAACTTTCTCCAAAAAACAGTCTGAGGTTTTTGGAATAATGCAAAAGAGCTACAAGAATTTAACAAAACTTCATGTGTACGACAGAGAAAAATAAATTCGGTTTAAGGATTTACGGACAATGTCTCATTTGTGACGATCTATTTATTTGGAAAATCCCTCAAAGATCTTTCGAAGTTATCCTTCCACACTTACAATTACGGATGCCTTGTTATATCTATTTTAAAAGAAAGTTTAAACAAGCGGTAAGACCAAACGAGAGAAAAGCAATTTACCAAAAAGTCATCTACTGGTTTGTTAACACACAATAGCAAACTGACAAATGGTCTTCAGTGAGGGAGACAGTCGTGAGTTTATTCTGACCATCATTAGGAGCGATAGCTTTTACTGTCGCAAAACCAAGAAGAATATACCGTTATTCAAATGTTACGCAGCTGGTAGTATGTCGTGGTTAGTTATCATACTTCCCATATGATCCGCCAAAATCTTATGCGGCGAAAACTAGACATTTTGCAATCACATAGCGTCTTTGGCTTAAGTGATGATATTGACATATAACTGGCACTGCCTATGTTAATCGTTTGGTCGACTTCACACATTCATTTTGAACACATTTTCTCTGCAAGACAGGAGTTGTATGGAAATGCTGATAAGACCCACTGCAACAGTTAACGTTTGGCCGTTCAGGAAAGAATCCACAAGAATAAACGCGTTTTTTTGGCGTTTTATCATTAAGCTAAATACAACCCGTTTATTTAGATTTTGTGTTAGTGGTCGATGATATATCACTGTAGCAAGGGGAGTGAATCATTCGTGTGTTATGTTTGGTGCATGAGGTTTCATTACGTAACATCGATCACATGGGTTGTGCAAATTTTGCGAAAGAATTACCACATCTGTATAATCATTTTATCCTGCGCCATAGGTTCTAAACAGAACTTGAAGGGCCAAAACTGTGCCTTCACACAGAAAGGTCAAGTCAAGAATGGCTACCTATACCACAGAGGATTTGCAACACATCAGCGTTGTAAAACAAAATGGAGTTGGTAGGCTTTGTGGAACGTCTGTTTTCTTTTCAAAATTGTCTATTTTAGAGATTTATTCGAAAAATACGTCATGATCTTGACTTGCATTTTGTCATGCCATCAAGTACGGAAGCTCAGTTTCAGTGCATATTTCCCCTCCGTCACCGAATGGCCCATTCCACCGTTACTACATCAACTATGATGAGATTCTTCAAGGTCAGTCAAAGCTTATACAATCGCAGACGTTGGTTTGCCATACTACTTTTAGTTTGAGGGCAAATGCATCCTCGGTTAAAGGTTCTTCTGGTGCTTTGTGTATTGTCACGCTCTGTGTCACGTGTTCAAGATTCGTATATTATTGCGCTGATCATTACTACTTGTAGTTGACCACGCGGACCTTGAAGATTTGGCATCAGGGTGTTGAGTAAAATAAAGAGTACCTGTAGGAAAGGTAAATTTTCTCCGTCCGGCAATAAACAATGCTGCAATACCAGGTAAAAGTTGTCTGTAGCTCACAGACTGCTAACAGTGATGCACAGTTCCGGCTCTCCTATCAATCTACGCTGAATATCATCATCCACATTATTTACACTGATGACCTCAAAAAACCACGATGCCTAACAACCATATCCCTATAACAAACAAAGAGGTCTAAAGTTTTTGATAAATGGATGGAGAATAACACAACGTTATGAGCAAGTTGTGATACTCTACGTTTCAACCACCTCGGGTGGCCTTTCTCAGGAGTGTTGTAATCGAAATCACACTAACAAAGTTTATTCTTAAGATGCCTGTCTTTGTAAGCACCCTGATAGTATGGATGAGTTTGTCAATGATCACGTCGCATGTTGTAACTACGTCCAGTGGCTACAACCTTTAGTCAACCCGTCTAAAACACCACGCCACTATTTCGATGATTCTGTTAATTTTTCATCCACCCCTAACATACTTCAAATGAAGACGTACTTTAGAGATCACCCTCTCGTCAAGTTTGTTACCAAATACTTCACTTGTTTCCGCCGTCTAGTGCATTTGTTCACAAGTTTTGATTGCTGGACCCACCCTATAGTTCTCTTCAAAAGAAGTAAATCATTCGAAATGCGAGTAAAGTTATCAGGATCGTCTACTACAGCAGGAACTGATAACCACTTTTTCAAAGTATACTCCACTTCGATCAGTACAATCGAGAGGGTTTCGTTATCGACCCGCTGCTTGCGATAGATTGGGTCCAAAGTACACCTAACAGATTGAATCAATTGCTCGGTTGCCTGTATAAGATTACTGTGATTACGTAGATTTACTGTGAGATAACGAAGCCATGGAGATTGCTGACTGGTTTGTATACCTGGTGCAGTGAAGTTGAGCGATCGTAACATACTACTCATACCGCGGCTATTCAGTAGTAGGACAGGAGCATATATTCTGACATCGTATAAGCCGCAGGAAAAATGCAGAAAGGAAAATCAGAGTGCAGTATCGCTCATAATGGTCCTTGCTACTTAATGGAACTGAGCATTGACGTCTGCGACAACCGAATAGGTCTAAGGCCGAATACCGCGTGCAAATGAGTGGTTTTGTTTAAATGCTTAACCCATGTGTTGGTTTGTGGAGTAAACAACCTTTGTGCCATCCGCGTTCTTGGATCACAACACTGGGAAGCTGAATCAGCGACGGCGGCGGAGGTGTAGGGAATGAAATAGAAGCGCGTATTTTCAAGGTTAGGGCAGTGTTCGCCAATCTGCGGCACCTCTGACGACAGAGAGGCATTTCTCTGAAACTTAAGGGTCGTGTATATTAGACAACAGTGAGGGCTGTATTACTTTATGGCAGCGAAACATGGCCTATCAGGTTAAGGCACGTGAACCATCTTCAGGTATTCGACCACCGGTTATTGCGTTCAATCGCTCGAAATAGGTGGCACCAGCTAATAAGCAACGAAGAGGTTAGGAAGCGGGTGTTTGGCCTTGATTGCCAAACGAGTTCTCTTGTTCAGTCACTACATTTGCACAGACTTAGACGGCTAGGTCATGTACTAAGGATGCTAGCTAGTAATCTGCCACACCGAGCACTGTTTGTCGACGCTGCGGTCGATTGGCGCAAGGTGCGAGGTGGACAGATGATGACCTGGCGTAGACAAATGAAATCGTTCACGAAGGGGTTGGCTACTATAGATCGGGTTCGTCTCCCGGGCTGGGACCCTCTCGACTCAGAGTCATTGGCTTGAGAAGTTAGGTGAAATGGCGGCTAACCGAACCCAGTGGCGTGAATGTTGGCGTTGTTTGGCCGAGTTGTCTGTGAAGTGACGCGGGGATGTGAAAGCTGTATGAAAGCTGTTTTGCTGATAACGTCTTACCTTCACTTACAGCTCGGTTGTTTGTTTGCAAGGTGTAGGCGCCTTGATGTTGTATGTTTGAATACAGACGTAGCTATTTTTAGTGGTTAGGTCCCCTTTCCTTCCCCTTCTTTTTTCTTCTCTCTTGCTATACAGGATTTGTTTTTTCTTCTTCGTGGTTGTGTGGCAGTTAAGCATCAGTGTGAACCACTGATGTATTGCTGTCTATGATGACGATGATGATGATGCATGCAAGTTGTAGGCTGTTGATAGTTAACCCACTGAAGGTTGACCCTACCATGTAGGCATCAGTACTTTTGAAATGTGCTTCAGTTGTGTTGAATGTCATAATGCCATCAGTTTATCCACAGCGGTTAATTTGAATCCAGTACTTTGTTTTTACCGGCTAGAGCAGTGGAGACACAATCTCTACAAACGGAGGCTTCTAGTGTTCGTCCGAGCTGGTGTGTATTTGTGACATTGTACACAACGGAGGATTTGACGATGTAACGTCGGCCGGTTCGTTATTTGCTTTTTATATTCTAGTCAGAATCATTGGATAGTAATATTAATTCCTCCAACTAGTAGTTCTCCATCAGCATGTAATGCCCGAGCACTCGGTGCAACAAGCAACGAGCGATGGTCACACATGTCTCTGGTGACAGGTTTTGTACAGAGAGGTTCTGTGGCTCACCAGGTCGCAATCACAATGATTTAACTTCCGAAATTTTAAATATCTCCCATCTTCAGAATGAACACCTTCATTCTAGAAAAACGTTCGCTTTTTCCGGGACGGGGTAACTGCAAAACCATGTGTTGTTTCGTTTTGACTGAAAGCTAAATCGATTTCTGGTAGGTAACCGCGGGGGATGGGGTTGATTGCTCTAAGTTGAGTTCTATTCGTATTTCATCTCGGTTGTCATACGCAAGAAGAATTTTCTAGCCCATTCCTTCTTACCAGCTAACTTCAGAAGATCTGAGTTGTTATGTTTGTGAGTGTATGATAGTGGACTGTTTGAAAAGACTACGCTGTCCTTATTTCTAAACATCCTAAACTTTTGGTAAGTGTCGACCATGAATCCAATCATATGAACAGTGGGTGCACAAATTAGAAAATAGTTAGTCATGTATAAATTTTTTTATTGTGAATTTCAGAATCTGTAGTGTTACTAAATTAGCATAAGTTTTCGAGAGTGCACCTTAACTTGGGAACTTGTTGTCTGTGTAATAAGATATATGGTCCAGATTCATGCGGTATGAGTAAATGATGATTAGTGGAAACCCTGCAACTGATAATTTAATTCCGATGAAGTTTGACCAGAATATGTAATTTACTCATTTTATCGTAAATCCTACAAGGCTTTAACGTTTATGCTTCATCCAGGTCAGGTGACAGAGACTGTCTGATCAGAGTTTTCCTAGAAGGAGAAACCGGTTTGTGTATCAGGCTGACTAGTAACGGAACTGGAAGCCATGTACACTTGGAAATCGATCGTGGATACTATACAAATAAAAATGTGTTTTCATATAAAAGAATACGTGATCAATTAAAGATAGAAAACCGCAGGTTTATTCCTTCCACTGAATGATAGTGAATATGTCGCAGAATGTATTGTAAAGTAGCTAATCCGATTCGCTACACAACAGTTAGAACCATAACAAAATCACACCAGGTTACTCAAAGATGTGCATTATTAATTCTGACTGTAATGCACGTGAAACACAAAGTTTAGAAACGCTTAATCATCTGAGACATATTTGGTGTTCAAGGATACTCAGACACAATCATGTGGATCATCAGGTGATCAGGTCTGAATTGGGTACGGTTTAAAACGTATACCGCCGCATGCGCGCGCACATTTGACCTTGAGCCGTTTTCATGGTTCCGAATGTCATTGGTCCTGACAGTTACACGCGAAGCAACAGGTTAAGTGGTATGGGAAAACAAATTGTGCGTTGTGCTAATGTTCATTATTAAGTAATTCCTTGGTTAAGCCACAACGAGTCAAAAACCAAAAGAGTTATCGGTTTCGCAACGTTTCGACCCTCTCGGAGAGCCTTTATCAAGCGATTTAAATCAGAAAATTTACAATGTACAAGCTTCAGATTAGGCAGTCAACAACTGGCACATGTTTGTGTGTTTCACCTGCGGTGTGTAGACAGGCTACCAGTAGGATGTAAGGGTTCACGGTTCACCAGAGGTCACCACATGAAGATCCCAAGGTGCGAATAAGCATAAAGAGTTACTGTGTGCCCGTGTGTGTGTGTGTGTGTGCGTGTAGATTTGCATGCGTTTTTAATCCGCGTGCGTATCGACTGTCTGGGATAGGGATGGGTGACAGACATGTCACAAACGTCTCCTACGTGGTGTCACTATTGTTCACCCAGTAAATCGCGCCAAACGACTGACAATTCCAAACCATCTGATCGATTCACTGCCTGCGGTGTGTTAGCGATCAGGCTTCTGTCAATAACCGCTCTTTGTGGTTACGGAAACCACATTTAAGCACAGTCGGATGTTCGAAGTCAACTTGATGTTGGTTGAGGATTGCGTGTGCTGCAATGGCTGAATCGTGTTCTAATTTCCGGAGTTGTTGAGGGTCGGTAGGAGGTTTCTTACTACATCGTACGTGTTCTTTGGTACGTACTTCCAGCTGCCGGGCGGTCTGTCCAATATATGATAACTCTTTTGGTTTTTGACTCGTTGTGGCTTAACCAAGGTTAAGTGGTAGGTACAAATGTGAGGAAAAATAAACGAACGGGCTAGAAAGGAGCGGGAATTTTCCAAGGAGAGTAAATGATGTACGATCGGCATTAGCTGCGATACTGCCAAACCCGATAACGTTTCCAGCCAGCGTTGTAGATGATGATGCAATTCCTACCATCGTAAATGGTACCTGTTGACTTTGCTCAGGGGAACAGTCAAAATTTGTATAGCCCGCAACCACGTAGTCACCTGGCTATCTTACAATTTTTTTCAATGAACCATGTACAGTTTGCATGCAATCCCTATGTGTATAAGGCATGTGACCAGGCCAGTGTATATCAGATGTTCTTCAACTCGTTTATCGGTCGATTCGGTGAGTTTTCAGACACCTGCAGATAGGCTGTCGTATTATTCATGCCATCACATCACTTGACGCAGATTAATTGGCGGGGAGAATGTTGCTAAACCGTTGAGAGTTCATATGCACCTCTCATGACAGGAGCTGAGATTCTTCATCCATAAAACATGACTGACCGCACACGCACAAAATAAACCATTCCCTTAATCGACATTCAGAAATCTGTCGAGTCACAAATGATGAATCCTCGCAAATGCTTCAGATGCAGTGACTACCTTCATGGACACTTCGCCAGTAATATTATTATCCGAGGAAATAAGGGTGTGAGATCAAGTCTTAAGCTGCCTGTCTACAATATCTCTGGTGGGGTCAAAACCAGTCCAATCTTTTAATAACACTGTACTTTGAGAATGTAATGTGTAACCCATGCAGACCAGTCATGTCCAGTACCGGATTTGCCCTGGTCTACATATTTTCTGCAAAATAACCAAGACAATGTCCTGAGATCCTCGGAAACTCAGAGTGCTCCTTTCAGAATATGACTCATCACTTAGTTTGAAAAATGTTTAAAATCAAACAACCACTCCAACGTCAATCGACCTTGCTGTTCATAACTGCGTGCTCTGCGCTCATAAGACTCATACAGTAACTTCACTAAGTCGAAATATTATTCTGATACTCCTTGATAGCCGTGGAAGACATTTCAAACTGAAAGTCAAAAGAAGCCTTACGGTTCAAAGATGTCAGAACAACTGACCATGAATAAACGCATTCCTACCGTGATGTTTGTGGCAAACTGAGGTTGTCAGCGATATACCCGCGACCAGATCGGAAACATTCCTGGTATCCTCTTATTGGTAATTTTCTTTCCGTTGCAAAAATAGCTTTCGTTGTGTGATTCATGTGAGCATAAGCTAGCAACGTCTTGAATGCTCAGAGTATATACTTCACCTGTCAACTCCGTCAGACGACCTGTAATTTCATCAGCAATCATTTTTAAACATACTCTCATTGACTCTTTATCAATCGTCAGTTCAGTCATAATTCTTGGAAAATAACACACGGTTACTCCCTGATCAAAGCGATATCATAATATTTTCGATTTACCCGATCAGGCAGTCTTCACAGTCTTAATGCAGGCTTCTCTTAAGTTCGTGTTTCAGTTCGCAACGGTCCTCGTCGCAGTCTGGGCAAACGGGCAGTTCACATCTGTTTTGGGTGAACAGAAACCCACTTTTGTCGTATCTACAATGATGCTTTGGAACAGACTCCTTTGCAACAGATTTGTGTAGGTGTTGGCTTTCTTGTTCTGTGATCGCTTGATTCATACCAATGCCACTTACGTTTGAAAGTCATTCAGGAGCCTATTTCAACCCCATCTACTCATCTGGTCTGTTGTGATCACGCTGAAAGTTAAAGGGCATTTTCATAAACTTTTTGATTAATTTCGTTTAACATTTCTACTGTTTAACACTACATAGTTGTTACAAGCGTAATAAACATCCTTGTTATTTGAAAGATATAGTCCACCTTATGACGAGTCCGTACACCGCAAGTATAAAACCTTTGAAAAATGAAGCGGTTTTTTGCCTTTTCGTTGAAACCAATGTTGTTTTTTGGGAAAGCATAGAGAATGTATGTATACATTCAAGCTTCTTATTCTATTCTTTGTAAACTAGACCAGGTAATCTTAGCCAAAATTAGAAATCAATTATTGTTGATCAATAAAGCTGGTCTGTTAACTGAGAAGCCAGTTGACCGATACATCGATGATGGTAGCGTACACAACACAGTGAAATTTTTTTAAAAAACGTCAATTACGAGCTAACATAACTATTTCGTAAATTCCCATCAGCCATAAAATCAGTAATATAACACCAATTACTGAGGTATCCAAGAAATAAATTTTTACAAGGTTTTCATTCAGAGGCGTTTATTCAGTGTAATTGACGTCTAAAAAATCAGTCTGACCTTAACGAAAGCATACAGTGGTGCAAAACCCGCTGATTTGGTGGCGATCCAACCCTCGTCTTTTAGGCTTGTAAAAACATCAGTAACTAATCGGTGTACATCCCATGGTATAGATGCACTCATGCGCACTTATAGTGACAGCTACCTTGGGCCCCCGATCAAAGTCTTGATGCCCAAATCAAAGAAAACGATTCGAAGCCGTTGTTTTAATCGCTGTCGTTAAATACGAGACTTCAAGCGTGAATTCAAGTCATCGACGACCAAACTCCAGTTGGTGAACGGTCATGATGGTGATCCGGAAGAATCGTTCAATATTTATATGCATCGCGAAAAAACGTTTGTTATTAATTGTGAACGTCTATCTATTTGTGAAAATTCTTAGTGATGTGATAAGCGCTAACCTGAAACATGTTTACACCGCTGCAAAATTAATATAATTCTTATTAGGTACTTTGTTGCACTCTCGATATTCAAAAAACGAATTTCATTTTTCGGTTTATGTGCAGTTGTGGAACTGTTCATACAGGAGTACACAGCAAGTTAGTGAGTGACACTCGGCAAGCAAAAGCATTACGTCCTACTTTGCAGGACAGTTATCGATCACAGGTCATAAGACCAGAAATACATTGCTCATGTATGCCTGTATTTCAAGAACTGTAACACATTATGAAGTATCAGTAATTAGATATCAACAGCTTGGTGTATACCATCATAACAGTTGCAGTAAGTCGCTGCGATGGTGAATGTTGTTGTAATCAATGAATTGTCTAGTCCCCACGTGTGTAATTACAATATACGTTTTTTTCCATTTTAGGATGCTTTGATAGCACATTCGCGTGCTTCGATGATCTTTTGTTTTAATTCCATGTCAGTTTACACTCGCTCAAGGAGTTTTTCCCTTTATTGCACAGCCATTCTCCAGAGGCGTTCGTGCTAAATGATCTATAGTAGCGCAGTGAGGCAGACAACGGAAAAACATACATTTAACTAATTTGAAGGGCATTCTCAATGAATCGTGTCAGTGGGTGCTGATGGACTGTGGTAATCGGAACGTACTGAAGGAATAGAGAAAAGATATCTGACCCAGATAGCGCATATTGCAGTGACCGCAGTCGTGCTGCATATGGGCACGGTAAGCATTTGTTTCGCTGACCCGATAAGAATTCCAGTTCAAACCTCCGCATTGTGTTGGGGACATTGATGTAATCTATTTGTTTTCACCACGTACCTCACTACGTCAGTGAGGACCACTGACTTTGGACAACTGTGGTTACTCGGGTTGAACAATGTCTGAGAAAAGGACGTCGATGCGCATGAAAGTGACATCAATAGCATATATAGTAGAAAATG